>QOCX01001807.1:0-28246 GCA_005959815.1 Sarcophaga bullata | reverse complement strand
CTCAAAAATCTATCGTTCGGAGTTGACTTTAAACTGTAGGTCTAGCCACTTATGTATAAAATTAACACACACAACATAAGTGGTGTGAGAAGCTAGGTTGTAATACTGACTAAAGTGTTATAAGGACCAATTATTAAGGTATGTATGTATTTATGTAGTGGTGAGAAATTTTCTCTGATTGCATCCTACTCTTTCTTAAGAACAATCAATCATTGTTGGCGTGATGTTTTCCTCCTTTAGAGAATTCAAAGAGGTTTCTACATGGACGGTAGCTTCTTTATTTTATAAATTTGAAACCCCTCAATAAAACTTTTTCATCATCTTTCGACCTTAAACCTAAATAGCTTTAGTTTGTTGTCTAACGCCACGATATTTTTAATTCAAAATCTAATGAAAAGTTTTATTGGAAAGTATGCAAGATTGTAGCCAAGATCAAAAAGAAACAAATAAAAATTAAGTAATAAAGAGACATTAACTGAAAATTAAAAACTTGTAATTTGTTTCTTCCTTTTAACGCAAGAAAAGGCTAAATAAATGCCACCCTCTGCAACAATTTACCGCAAATTTCATCAAACACGACACAACTCATCCTAATTTCAGACATTAAATCCTGCCACTATAATAACCATTGCCATTGTCATTGCCAACACATTTTTACTTTAAGCAGATGTTAAAATGTGTCTGCATTTTGCACCCAATAAAACATATTTTTAAGGCTTGTAATTTATCCTCTTTTCTCCTTTAAAAGATCTTCTTTAAAAAATCATTGTTGTCTTGTTCTTCAAATTCAACACAATAAAATGTGCCAAAATGCACTAAAGAACTCTAAAATAACTTGATTTTATGTTCTCCTTTTCTACCAGGGCATATGAAAATAAAGTTATTTTTTTAAAGTTCAGTGTCAACAGCAATCAAAAAAAAAAAATAAGGAAACGAAACGAAACATGCCTTGGCATAGACCGGAACAAGCCTTTTAATCTCACTCATCATCTTTTAGAGCTCAGGTTATGTTCATGTGCCATGTTATGGCTGTTGGTTGTGTTTTTTGAAAAATAAAAATGAAATGCAAAAAAAAAAAAAGGAAATAAACTGACAGACAGTCTTTGTAGGTAGTGCTGTTTGTAAACACACGAAAAGTCACACAACAAAAAATTTTTTTTCGAAGGGGAAAAAAATTTTTTTTTACTGTTACTGTTGCAACAATTTTTTTCATTTTTTTTTTTCTTTTTTTTTTTTTTTTTTTTTTTTGAGTTCGTATACTGCTTACAAAATCACTAGAAAAGGAATTTAAAAAAAGAAAGTCAAATAACTTTTTCAATTCAATTCAACACAAGAAAGAAAAATCTCCTACATTTCATTAACTTGGTAAAGGTAACACAGAATATTTACAAGGAATGTCAAGGTCGAGTTGAAATTTCAGTGTCGTTTTCATTCCTTTTTTCAAAATATTCATTCGTATTGCTAATAAATTAAAGTCGTTATCGAATTGCTAGACGTTGTTTTAATACAATAACACCCATACCATCTAAAGAGCTGTGGAACAAGATTCTAGGCAGAAATGATTTCTTTTCTTTAAATCCTGCTACTTTTTTTTAATTTTCTTAGTTTTTGTAGAAAATTTGATATTAAAAGATAATTCATTGAATAAATATACTGAAATGAACATACACAAATTTGTAATATAAACTCAGAGCCTGGGCCTACAATTTAAAGTCGACTCCGAACGACAAATTCTTGAGAAATTTCATGGCAATTATTTTTAATCCAGATTTTTACAAAGAGTAGAAAAAATATTCGTTTTACTTCGTTTTGTTCGACCTGGTGTCCACTAGGACTTAAACACCGCGTAACAAGCCACACTACTACCTAGCTAACTACGCCGACTACAGTTTTCTTGATCATTTCTTTTCTTTTACACTTCTCAAATTAAATTTTGAGAAGATCAAATCCATATTCTTTGGCTTAGTTTTACAAGAATCTTTATAAATTTATTAAAATCGTGAAAGATTAAAGTCGAGCATATTTCCACAGCCCTTATGTGCCCATTATTTTACTGAGAAATGTTTTAGTGTTCAAAGAAAAGAAGATAAAAGCAATTGGAGAGCAATCGGAGACCTATGTTAACAATAGGTCCAGAATCATTTAGGAATTAAATGTTAAAGCTTTGATTATTAACTTTAATGGTTGCTCTGGTAGACTAGTGATTAGTTTTCTATTCCTCTGGAGAGTAGTGGGTTTGATACCCACCATAAACATTGCTTTTATATTGTACTGAGCATAAGATCCTAGTTACTCAGCTCTTGAAGGTTTTAATATAAGATCTTAAGGCCTCTTTACGCTTAGCATAAATTTAATCAGGTTACTTTCTTATAGGAAAAAAGAAAAAGAATCACTTTCTGTGTAAATGCTCGTCTCAATAGTATCCTATATTAAGGCACTCCAGTGCAAATTTTCTTCAAGAACTAAAAGGACTCCTGTGGACATAGTAAAAGACTTATAGCAGTTAGAAATTATCAGAGAGAATTGTCGTGTTTCTGCCTGGGAACCTTTTAATTTTTACCCTGTATGATGATAAGATAGAGAGACGAATAAAATTCCTCTTCTGCTCCTTTTTATGACGTTTATATGATTTTATTTACTTCTTACTTCCTATCTTCAATTTTCAATAAAACAACATGTGCATGAAATATGAATGAAATTTTATATGTCCTTGAAACATCTATTGATGCCTCATATGTGATATAATAATATCGTTCAAATAACTGCCATGGCTTCTCTGGTTGGAGCGAATCTAGAATGTACAATTTCACATGACGCTGGCGCATATATAAGACTGAATTGTTCAACTGCATGGGTTATGTGGCTTTGAACACCGCTCTGGTTTGTTCACTTACATCCGAGACTTATGAAATTTCCACAAGAATATGCCTATGTGTAGATGGCGAGCTTACCACCTCGCAAGCTCGTCTGCTTGCTTATTACCCAGAATTCCCACATGACAGTGGACTCAGCAGAGAATAATTTTATTTTACCATCTTAGCTGATTTAGCTTCACCAGACATACTTCACATACTATCTTCAATTTAGCCTTATAAGAGCCGAGTGGTCGAAAGTCAAACAGACTGTCTGATAGTATTACTGTGTCCTGCCTTTTTTGTACTTCCTATCCAAGTTTAATTGAGTACGCTTTCAAATCGTTCGTGTAGGATATGCAATGTGGAGTCAGCTGTGTTACAGTAAGCTTTCTCCAGTTGAAAACAGATGTCTGATCATGCAATTCGGGTTGAAAGATGTAAGCAATCATCGACCTCTAGTGCTCACCGCTGACAGTGATAGCCTTGCCAACATCGTTCTCAAATGAAATTAACACCATTTGGTATGCATTGGACACTCTTGAATCTCATGTAAATTGGTGTTGTTTTACAATTCAACAATTTCATTTGTTCTCATCCCCAAATTCCCAAAAAATGGGGCTCAGCGCTGAAGTGACTTTTTGATGGAAATTAAGGTCAGTTGCCTACTCCACCAAAGTCAATTAAGTGAACACACATATATTATAGTCAAATGAAGATTTGACAAAACTGACCGAATAAATAACAACTAATTTGTCAGTTATAGCTTCATTAAGATGGGCGTTATCAACTGTCAAAGTTTAGAATTCTCTGTTGGAAAGCCTCATATTAAAACTTTTAACTTTAAAGAGCATGAAAGAAATTTCCTTTTTATGTTTTGATTTTTTTTTTATATTAATTTTATTTTCTCTTATTTCATTATTAATTATTATTCACACGTGTTTTACCTCTCTTACTCATTCTATGTTTATAATATTGCTGCTTTACTTATTGCATTTTCTCTTACTCTTTATCTTACAGCACAGAATTTATAATTTTACCACAAAGAAATTATAACTCAAACAACATTTAAAGCTGTAAAGTTAAAACCAAAAAAGGAGATTTTTAATAGAAAGAAAAAGGAGTTAATAAAAAACCAACAAAATTAATAAATCATACCTTTACGAGGAATCCTTTTGTAAGTAACAAGAAGCAGAATAAGGATTTTATGAAGAAAAACTGAAAGAAAGAGAACTTAAACTTGTTGCAACAACATCAAATTAAAAGCAGGTAATGAAATGCTCTGTGATATGTTGCCATATTTAATTTACCATTTGCCGTTATCATTACCGTTACCGTAAATTGATTTACAAGCATTAAACGAACAGCAGTTAATCACTGTTTCAATGGCGGAAAACTTTTTAAAGGCCCGAATCAAAATGCAATACAAATAAACAGTCAGTCAGTCAGTCAGTCATGCAGGCAATCAGCCATGCAGTCAGTCAGTCATGCAGTCAGTCAGTCATCCAGTCAATATGAAAAATGATTATTATTTATTATCGGCTAAAGATGTTATTAATTAATCCTTATAATGACAAAAAAAAACGAAACGAAATGAAAATCATGCAACAGCAAATTAAACAGACAGCCAAAAACGACAGCCAATGATTGCTTGACCACGTTCATTTTCTTGTATTTTTTTCGTTACTTTTTTTTTAATCATTTAATTATTTGCAGTGATAAACTTATTTTCTTTCGCGTATCCTTTATATCCTGAATATTTTTCCATAATGACCACAAATCCCAACACGTTAAACGGCTGATAGAAACAGAAACAGATGGACTTTTGCAGTAGGCATAACAGAAAGAGAGAGAGAGAGAGACATTAAATGATTTTCTCTCCCTTCCCTTCTTATTTCAATAAAAATCAAATTTTTTTTGCTGTGATTTCTTTCCACTTCTTTTTTTTATTGATTTATTGTGTCCATCAATATGCCACTCACGCACCAACAATTTTTTTGTTTTAATATCGAGTGATTGTGCGGTGTTATGGCCTCAGGTAATATTCTTTGATATTTCTTTTATTGGCTTAAATTGAATATTTTTTTTTTTTGGTTCTTTTAAATTCTCATTCGCTTAAGCTCTTATTGTCTGTGGAATTTCTTAAAACTGTTCAGACACACGTACACACTGTTTTGTTTCTTCTTCAGCGAAAAAATTGTTTTTTATTTATGACTGTGACGCATTAAAAAGAAATTGTCTCGTATGTGTCCGCTTAATAAAAGAAAATGAAATCAAATTAATCATACGCACCATGGGTACGTTAAGCAATTGTTTCCTATTAAATATCACTCATACGTTCTGCGGGGACAAACCCCCTTTTAACACACTTTAAAAAATTACGAGAAGTTAAAGAAGTGAACAAATTAACATGAAGTTTCAATTGTGAATGCAATAACAGTTTAATTACCGTACATAACTAGTCATTACAGCCCTTCAGTTAAGCTTACAATCTAGTTTCTCACAGCACCTATGTCACGTGCATTAATTTTATATACGAGTGGTAAGCCCTAGAGTTCAAAGTCGACTCCGAATGACTGATTTTGAGAATCTTTTAATGGCAATTTTATTTTACTTCTAGAAATCTTGCTGAAATCTGATGAGAGGAAGTCGCCGAAGAAATATTTTTCATATTTCGTTTTTGTAGGTGATATCTGACCCGAGGTTTGAACCGTGGCTTCACGCCTAATAAGCCAACATCTACTAGCGTACAGCAACTTAATCCAAAAAGAAAAATTTAACGCAACTGTTTTCGAAAGTTCACAGTTCATTAGTGCTTAACAGATGAAATTCTTCTAAAAAGCTTACTTTTACCGACTCGTAGGCTCTTTTAAGAAACAATTTTCATTCGACATAACCTCCAATTTTATTTTAAAATTTACTTAAACCCATAAAATGTGTACAAAAATAATTGAAAAATATTCCTAAATTTTATATTCTTACGCCATTTCATTACTTTTCGTTGTAAAACAACACAAATTATTGCCGGCAACAAATTTTCATGGCAACAAACTTTTAAACGAACAATAAAAAAAAAAAAGAAAGCATAAAATTGTTTATTATTATTATTGTGGTACTTGTTGTTGTTACTGCTGTTGCTTTTGCTTTTGGCGCTATTGTTTACCCAACACCTTCTTCTTCAAAAGTAAATAAAAAAAACAAAAAATAAAATAGGAGGGGAGGCTGGCCTAGGAAATGAAAATTAAATTGCAAGTAAATATTGTCGTGTATTATTATTACTGTCTGTGAATTTGTTTGCAAAGCTTTGGGGTTTTGTTTGTGTAGCATAGCATAAAATATTTAAATAAATAGCAATGACTTTTAAACTGTCATTTATTTTGAGATTTTGTTTTTTTTATTTTTAGAAAGAAATTTTTATCATCTTGTGAACAGGTGGACACATAAATGATGAGGTTAATGATACTGGTTTGTAAACAAATTATTGTCTACACCATTTCAAGGGTAAATTTAAAAAGAATATTGAATTGAAAATCATAAAACATTTTAGCGCATAGATATCTTGGACAGATTATTCATTTAAAAAGATGATTATTTGTGGTTTTTAATCTGTCATTCAATATACCAAATAGAATTTTTTTTTAGCATAGAAATGGTGTAAATGTAAATACCGTTTCTTTAACAAATAGTGAAAGGGAAATATTTTATCTTTCTAACGGATATAGTATACAAGCAACAGTATTCAAAATTTGTTGATAATTTTGGAAAAAAATGTTTTTAATCGATAATCTTCCCTGTGTTTCATCCAGTACGTTAAAATATTTCCTTAAATTATATCGATTTGTACAGAAATATAATTTAAAAAAAAATTTAAATCTTTTCCATGAAATGTTCACCACACCAAGCCTTTAAAAATTGTTCAATAATTTTAAAAATTTCTGATGTTTTTTAAGATGTTTCTGTGTGATTAGTTTTGATGAAGTGGAATTTACTACAAAGTAACTTTCTCCTCAACTTACTATTCTCTCTTTCTTATTTTATTTGCTTTTGTTACAATTTTTCCTGCTAAGCAGAATGGTCTTCTATGATGATGATTGATAAAAGTTCCGTCTGTTAACATGGGTTGGGTATCTTTCTCCAGAAAAGAAGCTACTTGACCATAATCTTATGTTCGTTGCTGATGTTATTCATTTTGAACGACCTAGTGGTAGGAGGGTTTCCAGTTGTATTATTTGGGGAGGATTCCAACCCCTTAATTCTATAAATTTAAAAACCACCATGAAAACGTATCTCAATTGTTGAGATCTGTAGAAAAGCAATTCAGCTTCTGCACAATTCCACCGTTTTCGACAAAATTGAAGCCCTTGAATTTCAATATTCGAACACAATTTTCTTGATTTTGAAACTAGATTTCCGGTGCATTCTGTCAATCATTTCAAAAACTATGCCGAGTCACCTAATATACTGAACCGTTCGTAATCGATTTGTAGTCGCCGTAGTCTAGTATGTACGGTGTTGGCTTACTAGACCCGATGTCACGGTTCAAATATCTCTAAGAAAACGAAATCTGAATAAATTGTTCTTGGTCGACTGTTTCTCAGCAGATTTTTGGCAAAACCTGTGAGAATAAATAATGGAAAATAAAATTGCCATGAAAAAGCTGCTCAAAAATCTGTTGTTCAAAGTCGACTTTAAACTGTAGGTTCCAACACTCATGTATACAATTAACGCACACAACATAAGTGGTGTGAGAAACTTTGTAGTAGTCCGTCTTAAGGGTTGTAATGGCCAATTATGTGTGAATGTGCGTAATCATATTTTATTAGTTTTTCATGCAAAATTCCTCTAAATGCCCACGCTCGAAGACTGAAAATACTTCATAACGATTTTTGCAGTAGCTAGAGTTGCAGAAGTAGTAGAGACCACAGAACATCTGCTCCATCGTCCTCAGGACCTTGGAAACATAAGAAAAATATTTCTAGTCAACAGTTTGAATAAAATTCATACCAGCCTAAACCCTCCTCGGGATAGCTGAGTGATGATAGCTGGGATTCATATGGCTGCCAATTAAACCTAATCTAACTTCTGAAGCAAAAAAAATTACGACTCAACTGTGGCTGGGACTTGTTCCCTAAAAATGACGCAGGCGATTCATATATTCAGAATAATACCTATAGCGGTCATAGTGTAATGGGCAATGTGTTGGCTTATTCGACATGGGGCCACGGACCACTCCAGATCAGATATCTCCTACAAAGTAGAATTTAAAAATATATTTTTCGGCGATTTTCTTTCAGCAGATTACTGACAAAAACTCCGATAGTAAAATACAATTGCTATTAAAAAAAATCTCCGACTTTAAACCGTAGGTCAAGCCACTCATGTAGAAAATTAACACACAAAATATAAGTGATGTTAGGGAGCTATGTCGTATTCCTGACTGATGGGTTGTAATAATCAATGTATATGTATGTATGTAATGTAATCATAATAAATCAATGGCATGAATATGTAAAATGCCTTGATGGAGCCCACTTTAAGTAATAAAATATTAGTAAGCCTCGTTTCAGTTCGGCCCATCCATGATCTTTCCATTGCGATCTTGTTAGTCGATTGTGTACAAAATAAACGAAAATCGTAATTCATTTAAATTATATTCTGTATTCTGTATTGTACTTTAAAATATAAATCTAAATCAACAATATATTCTCTTAATGTTTTGCATTAAAGGCTCATAACTATTCTTTTCTATTCAAATTATTCCACTGACATGAACATTTAAGAAAATATTGTCTCTCTCCCTCTTCTCACTTTCTCTCTTCTACTTTAAATATTAATTTGCCTTGTTCAAAGACTAACAAGTAAATCCTTTATTTTTATTATGAATTCCATGTAACCGATGACATTTTATTTAATTTTTGTTTAGTTTTGGTTATTTAATTTTTTTTATTTTTATTTCAATTTCTTTTGTTTTTTATTTTCATTATTCTTGATTATTTCACAAATGAATGAATTCAATACAAATATTATACATTAACATGGAATATGAATATGAATATGAATATGAATACGTATGTATGTATGTAAATGGTTAGCATATGATAATGATGATGATGATGATGGTGGTGGTAATGGTGGTGGTGACATCCTTTACCTTGAAGAAGTAAAATTATGATAAAAAAACAAGGTTAATGTGAAGAAGGAAAAAAAAGAGAATAAATTTCTTCAATACAAATTTAATTTTAATTAATTTAAATTGTATAATAAGCCGTATGAGTAACTCTACCGATTCAATTCACTTCACTTCAAATGTCTATTTCTTAGCTGTTAAAAAAGAAACCCGTTAAAGGTCAACCAATTATGTCTTATAAGGACAATCAACGATACGTTACTTACATATGAACATACGTACATACATCTTCCATATAAATATGTGTGTGTGTACCTGTATAGGTGTACGTATATCATTAATATCATAGCATATCATATCACATGATATCTGTCTGTGTGTGTTCATTAAAGTGTGATAAATACTCGGGTAATATAAAATGAATTGAGCATTATAATGTATTTAGTTTAAGGTTAATTAAGTACTTTAATGGGTAATTATAGGGTCATTATGTCATAAATCATAGTTATGTTGACAATTATATGCGTAATTACAATATCATTTTAAAATCATTTCGAATGTTTACTGGAGTATTGGAGCGGTAGGCTATGTTCGAGAACATTTTGATATGAATTGAAAAAAGTGAAGAACAATTATTTACTTTTAAAACTAAAGTCTCATTCTATTCTATAAATTAGTTTCAAATAATATTTAAAATTCTTCACGCAGATTTAAATCAAAACCAGTTCTCAATATATTATTACGTTTTTACCTTTTATAAAATCGTTTGAAATATGAGTTCGTAGATTGCAAATAAAATAAAATAAATTTGTGTTTTAATTTTAATTGAATTCTTTTATTTTCACACAACTTTTGTTGCTGCCACTGTTCAGAACTGTTTCCAAAAACAACAATGCTTTATTTGTTAATTCTTTTGTTATAGCCCTTTGCGATAAACAATAACAATTACGACACAATTGTTCTGTAGATCTTTGTTAACGGGATCTTCAAACCACGATTGGTTTACTTCACACGCAACGCGTCTTCACACAAGGTGACTGAACTTTAACTCCGACTTTGCATGCTTAGCCTTCTTTTTATATAGCGACGTTCTGATGAATGTTCTCGTAGGCAAAGGTTCTGGTTCTTCGCATTCACGAAAATTCTATAAATGTACAACATGTTTACGTTCATACATGTTTACTTGCTTGTTGTTAGTGTAAGGTTGTTTACGTTTGTACCAGCTGTTGTTTTCTTTGTTGTTTACTTGCTTGTTCCTTTCTTTCGTTATACTGATGTTTGTTGTATGTATTTCGTTAATGAGTAAACATGTCCGTTGTTTTCATTTCTTCATTGAATAGCTCATAATTAAAACATCCAATTGAAATTTTAAGTATGTATAGAACTAGAAAATCATTGATGTCAAGAGACTGATTGTTTTAATTTTTCTAGATCCTGTAAGCCTCTTCTCCTGCATAAAGCTTAAAAAAAATTTGAGACCTAGTAACGTCTGCGACTGGAGATATAGGCGACGAAGATTACTTTTTTATACAAGCAAAAAAGTCGATCAGAATCGGTTAAAAATGGACTTGCGGTGGAAGTGGATAGTGTGGAAGTGGCTGGATAGCCATGGTATCAAGGGTTCCAAAACAGTTTTCCTTACGTCCAAGCTTGGGACCAAAGATATAAGCGTCGAAGCCAATTGCTTTCTTCAAATGTGCAACAAACAATGATATTAGATACTCGCATTGCGCTTTCGTTGCCGTTGTCTTGCGTTTTATCGATGGCTGACTTACTGTCGTCGATAACTTAAATTTTTTGGTCGATTACTTGCATTTTTTAGTTGATTAATAGCATTTTTCTTGACAATACTTCCTTTTCTTGGTTGATAGGCTTGCATTTTTCTGTTCGCTTACTAGCATTCTTCGGGATGATAACTTGCATCTTTGCCTATGACTTGCATTTCTTTGTTCGATGATTTTGGATTTTTTTTTTTTTTTTTTTTTGATGCTAAGAAGCAATGCAATTTCAAAATTGACTCAATTTCCTGCTTGAAATTCAGCATTGTCAAGGGAATCTATTATGATAATACAACGCATTAATAAAATAATTATGTTAACAGGATATTCGCCACCAAAACTGAAGACACACCTAATTCGTCACTACGAACCATATGTCAAGATTACGACCTAGTTTCTCATACCACTTATATTGTGTGTATTAAATTTATACATGAATAAGTGACCTACAATTGCTATGAGGAAGTCACCGAAGAAATATTTTTTCATAATTCGTTTTATTGGAAATGTTGATATGGGGCCTGAACCTTGGTCTCACGTCTAATAAGCTAACATACTTCCTATATAGCTACTTCAATTCTAATTACTCATGGTATGAGAGAACGAGTTTTCTGATCAAAGTTTTATTCGGTTTTGGTTTACAAAATTATAAAGATTGGCGTAAATCTTAAGAATATTTATTTAAAAACAAACGAGTAAACAATATAAATTAATGCTATATACCTAATAAATTAAGTTTTTAAGAGTGAACAATTAAATGATATTCTCTCTAAGCCAATTAAACTTAAAGACTTCATTTATTTAATTAGAAAAAATAAGAAATTAAAAACATAAGAGTAGTAAAACGGTTATACAGAGCAATTGTTAATGTGTTTTCTCTAACAATACAGGTTTTTTTATTTTCTTGAGCACAAAAACCTGACTGGAAAAGTACAAAATATTTGCATGCATATGCAAAAAAAAAGCAAAAAAAAAATATGCAAAGACTCATACATATGATGGCATATATTAACTTAAAACATAAAGAGTATGAATGAACAATTTTATTTCAACCAAAAAATATTACTGCAGATACTGAGGTCAGCAACTGTGCTCTGAGTGTGTTGCATAGGAAAACATGAGAGCATGAGAGGAATAACAGGATTTGAAAACCAAAAAAAAAATAAAAAAAGAGAACTGGAATAATATTTATACATGCATGCAGGTATGTATGTAGGTATGTGTTACAGATTTTCATTTTTCTAACTTCCTAAGAGCAATAGAGAAATATGAGCTGTAAAGCTTTTGTAGCCAAGAGATATGAACAAATAAAATAGGAATTAAAAAATGAAATATTTTCACAAAAAAATTTTTTTTATTTTTTCTAAAATTGTAAATTGTTTTAAATTTAAAGCCAATAAAATTTAATTCAACAACAACAACAGCAAATACATATAAATTTCTTATGCAAGAATTTATTTTATTGTAACGAAAAAATTGTCACTTCCTTCTACAGTTTATTTATGAAAAATAAAAACATTTTTGCTTAAATTCCCTCCTGTGCAGCTTGTGTATATCTGGTAGACTTACAAAACAAAAAATATTAAAAAAAAAAATTTTTTTTAATTTATTTTGAGAATTTTCTAAAAATTTTATTATTGTACGTACGTACTGGCATGCATCTGGAATAGAAGATATTGTATGGCAAGAGTGTCTATGCTTTCTTTAAAATTTTTTTGTTATCATTTTATTCTTAAGTGATACATGGAAAAGGGATGTGAGTTGCAATGAATCCTTGTTTTTGTTCTTCCACAGTCACAACCACAGTGTAACCAACTATTCATGCCTTCAAAATGATTGAAAACAGGCCTTTAGAATCTCTTCAAATTCTCGAAATAAATAAAAACTTAAAGTATTTCATAAAACAAGAGCTCAATTCCTTTGCATTTGCATTTAGATGACCTTCAATAAATATAGTAGTCCTGTTAAGCATGTCAATTTAAATATTTAAACCATTTAGTCTAAAATTTGTTTTAATTTTTTGGATTTAAATTTCATTTACGTATCTTGTCTGGACATGTAACAAAATTTTTGGTCTATCTTTTGGTTTGTCTACATGTCAGTCTGTTCGTTTGTCTGTCCGTTTGTAATGTAAATTGTTATTTTACATTTGTTTGTAGTCTATATTAACAGAATTGTCTTTAGTTTTTGTGTATGGCTTTTGCATCATCATCAGTAGTTCACATATTAAACTTGTACACAAAATTTGACCACATTAATACATGACATACATACATATGTACAGTGTAAGAATTTGTAAATGAAATACCCAATGAACTTAGGAATAAGGAGATCAGCGTACTGAATATATTCATCATTATCATTAAGGAATGTGGAGTCATATCTAACCTGATATTATCATCAATCAGTACTCTTTCTTCACGAGGCATAGTTTGACATAAAAATTGTCTCTTATTCACACACAATAAAACAAATAATTTTGACTTTCTAACATCAACATCAAACTCATGAACAAAATGTTCAGACAAAGAGATTGATCCAAGGGTAGGAAGGCACTCTTCGAAGATGAGTCTGGTTTCGTGGCCTCCCTAAAATAATTAGGGATTTCGCACTTATGAACACTGTTCTCTCTCTTTTAAGCGTTCGAGGTGCTTCAAAATAGAGTTCGACCCATCGGTCCATACCAAAAGTTGTTGTCTGGTATCGATTAATAGGGTAATCGTTTTTGCACCGACTTTGGCACTAATTTCTCTTTGACACTGAAAAGATTTGTTGTTAAGCGATCATCGCATTGGATTTTGTCATGAGTTTCTGACTCCCTAATATTTATAACATGCTTAGTTACAGATGACATGTTATAAATTAACATCCCTATACATGCTCGTCCCCTTGCAGAAATGGATTTAACCTCCGTTAGATGGAATTGCAATAGAAGCATCTACTGCAGAATCTTCTAAGAAGGATATCCAAATTATCAACAATTGATAACGACATCTCGTTGAAGCTGTCAAATTAGTTGCCATTTATTCAGCCTGTTTTGCCAAATAAACATGAACTACCAATAGACAACGACGGAATAGTTGGAGACTGACTGTAATTCTCATTGAAAAATTATCTTCAGCGATTGGGCTCATTTCTGTACGAATGCGTACTTGATCGAACAAAATGGTCGAACTTGGGACGATACTAACCAACATGAGATCCAAGAGTATAAAATGCATCCCGACAAAGCCGCTATTTATTGTAGATTTTGGGCTGGCGGCATTATGAGACCATATTTCTTTGAAACTATAAGCGCTGCAGATAAATGATCGATGATTACCAACTTCTTTTAGCGTCAATTTTATGTTTTGAATACACAGTTCACACGCCGCATTAAATGCTTTGCATGAGCGATTTGAGGACATGGTCTTTCCACGTGGGTGATAATGTGAATAGGGCCCCCTAAGTCATGCTATTGGACCTTATTAGATCTTCTTTGGATTTTCGTAATTTCAGTTGCAAGCCATTTTTCAAATTCAAACTATTTATAAGCAAAACTGTGTTAAATTTAACGTTTTAAGATGCGTTCTATCCAGAAAAATTATTCAAAAAATGTTTAATAATATCTAACACACAGATAGGTAGCGCTTACTGAAAGACACGATATCTATAGTGGCTCGCGTGTAGCTCCATTGTTACCAAAAACAATGTGATTAATTTAAATTTTAGTATGTTTTTGTATAGAGAATAGTTGTGAAGAACTTCACAAAGCCAATCTTCCTTTAATATTTGGTGGCGTTTTATTCTCTTTGGGATCTGATAGATCAGGGGTCTCCTTTGTTTATGCGCATTTTATATTCAAATTCTGTGTAGAAACGTTGCTTCATCTTTGCTCAGATTCAAAGCTGATATGTTTTGGTGTTTAGTCAAATCAAGACATCTACTGTTCAGACAAGATTACGACCTCGCTTTACACATCACTTAAGTAGAGTGTTTTAACCTACAGTTTTAATGTCGACTCCAAACTACAGATTTTTGAGAATTTTTTAATTGCAAATTTATTTATACTCACAGAGTTATTGTCAGAAAACTGCTGATAGGATTCTTCTAAGAAATATTTTTTTAGGTTTCGTTTTGTTGGCGATATCTTATCTGGGGTTTGAACTCTAGCCTCATTTTTAAAGGGCCAACACACTACCTACTAGACTACGGTGCCTTCAATGGTGCAATGGTTACTGTTCAGTAATTAGTAATTATGGTAACAAATATTTTTGTTAGGAAACTCTGAAAAACTTTGCTGGGTTATTCATATCAAATGCCAAAAATGCTTTTAGTTTCGTTATTCGTTATTAAATTTGTATTTGCCAATGCACAGCTTTACACACATATTAAGGTATTCTTAGCATCCTTTTCTTTTCTCTCCTTGCTTTTGTATGGATTTCAATTATTTTTTGTGAGAGAAGGCAAAACGAAGTGCAAGACATAAACACGACTTACATGCATACATACACACACATCTATGTATATGTGCAAAACAACTCTTTTATTCATTCATTCATTCATTCATTCATTTACTCATTTATTTTGTTTAAAATCAACTAAAAATTGTTTCTTTATATGCTTTTCCGAATGAAGATGAATAACGGAAAAAAATGTCAAAAAAAGACAAGAAAAAAATTCTAAAATATACGGCTACATACGTATATGTATGTACCCTACACACAAGCACACACATATTAAGGGTTAGCAGGAGACTACCAGAAGAGAAACATGTGTACTCAGTGTCATAATGAATTTTATGGAATTTCATGTTTCTTCCCTTCCCCTCCTCGTTTAACTTCCGTTTCAAATTCCGGTTTATATTGCAGACATGGTCGGTCGTATGGTCATCCATCCATCTGTAAGGTTTTGTTAAAACATTTATGCAACAACAAAATGAATCAAGTTGAAATAATTTTTCTTTACAACCTCCGCCCTTTAATGTCTTCCCTTCGCTTCTACAAGTTTTGCAGTTGTTGCACGTAAAACATTAGGATTTTTCTGCTTTTTTTTTTTTGTTCTTCATTCATGGTTGTCATCCAAAAGTGTTACTTTCAGTTCGGTACAGTGTTTGTCTTTCAATGAACAAGTCTTTCTGAATTTTTTTTCTTTTTCTTCTTTTATTTCAAAAAAAAATTTTTTCTTGCACTGTTTTGATAGTTTTGTCGTCTTTGTTAAGCAAGCAAAACTCGAATTAAAAATGTCGAAATGAAAAAATGCAAAAAAAAAAAAAGAAGAAGAGAAAACTAATGCAATGTTTTAAGTCAGTTAGAGAAAGAAAAATAAGGAAAATAGAGAAGAAGTAGAAGAACAAGAAGAAAATTTAAAAATATTTGTTAATGTGTTTTTATGGTCTGAGCAAATGAGAAACGAAAACTGAATTAAATCAACTCAACTCAACTCAACTCAACGACTCAGTAGACAAAATTTGACGTTTCGTTCTAAATTAGAAAGCGTTATGAAGAATGTTTTCTTTTTTTCATTTTTTCTTTTTGTTTTTCATTCTCTGTTTGAGTCAATATTTAAAAACTAGAAAATTTTTGTTATTAAAACTCTATTGTTTTTAGTGAAACAAATTGGGGCATTTAAATTGAAAAAGAGAATTTTGATTATATACTTACACACATACATACATACATGGAATACATACATACATGCTGTGCATAAATATTCTCATTGTTTTTTTTGGGGGGTTAAAGAACTTGTGCTGTAATTTAGTTTTAAGTGAACGATCACTTAATTAATCCAAGAGTTTTATGCGAATTTGAAAACAAGAATTAAATGAAGATTATAAAAAACTAAGATCCCGATAATGCTACAAAAACTCCAAGCTATTGGAATGGATCTACTGAAACTTGCCTACGATGCTACATTTGCTGCTGCATGATGATTTTACTTCAAATATGATCCATAGGTTTGGACAAGTTTCTTTTAGTGACATTAGCTAAATCCTAATTCCATTGCGATACATAATCATTCTTACATCCTTTGAAGGTTAACTTAGCGTTGAATATTGAATTTTATAAGTAAAAAGGACTATGTTCCTGCTGTAAGCAGAATATTGATTTCCTTAGTAATTTTTGTGTCTTTTCAATGATCTGGGTACTGGAACACACAAATATCTTTGTGTACGAGTATAAAGAGTTGATGAAGTTGCTCTCTGACATTTGCTCTGCTTCATCTCGATACCAGAACGCACAGATACATACATAATTGGCCATTACAACCCTTCAGTCAGGATTACGGCCTAGCTTCTCACACCACTTATGTTGTGTGTGTTAATTATATACATGAGTGACGGGACCTACAGTTTAAAGTCGACTCCGAACGACAAATTTTTTTGAGAAACTTTTCATGGCTATTTTATTTACTCTCAGAGTTTTTGCCAGAAATCTGCTGAGAGGAAGTCGCCGAAGAAATATTTTTTTCATATTTCGTTTTTGATATCTGACCGGGGATTCGAACCCTGGCTTTTCGTCTAATAAGCCAACACACTACCTACTTAGACTACGGCGACTTCACAGATATTTTTTGAAATAAAAAGTTGAAGCACTTACTAGAAAGGATTCAATGAAAAGGTCTCTCTTTCTCTGGCATTTACTGTGCTATTACTATTGCCAAGGATGAAATTTAGAACAAGTCAAGATAACAGTCTCCCATTTCATGTGATATTTTTAAAAACCTCTAGTCTCCTAATGACTTGAAAAATCTTCTTAATTTTCCCCTCAACTCTACTTCCAAACTCATAGCGGTGAACACTGATGATAGGTACCGCCAGGGCTAAAAATCGGGTTTGTCTTTTAGCCTTCATCGGTTTTGTTTTCTGTATACATGCTCAGGTCGACAATAAGACGTGTAAGATGCCTTGAGATACCTTTTTGTTTCTCAAAAATCTGTCGTTCGGAATCGGCTTTTAAACTGCAGGTCCCGCCACTCATGTGTAAAATTAACACACACAATATAAGTGGTGTACGAAGCTAAGTCGTAATCCTGACTGAAGGGTTGTAATGATGCACCTCTGTTTCAATGAGGAAACCTTTTCAGTGATTTCAGCTGATCTTCTTCTCCGTAGTTACAACAACAAGAAAAAATTCTCGTATATGGAGCTCAAAGAACCCACAACTGAATGTAGAAAAACAATTGCAAACTAGAAAAATTACAATTTGCTGATCTTGTTTCCGAAGAACTACTCTCGAACAATAGTTACAGAGCACTAAGGTCATATGGTTTAAGGCTTTTTGCCATTCAATTGAAGTTTACGAACTGGACGATATGTGGTATCAATCAGACGATACCATGCTTCACAGAAAATAGTCCATCTTGCCTTTATTTCATAAGAAGTTGGTAGAAAGAATAATTTCACGTTTTGGCAGTAATAATTGCCCACTAACGTCATTCAAATTTTAAACTTTTTTTTTATTAATTTTGAGAAATCATATCTACGTGGATAGCCTCCAATTCTTGAAGCATTTGAAACATACGAGTTATTAACGATATAACCCCATAATGTGCGATAAAGTCCTTAAGGACTACCCTCAAAACGATCAACTGCTGTGACTGATCCTCTTAAAATATTTTATTTCGTACATAATCGAAATCATAGGTGAGCTCAAACTTTAGTTCTTAAATGGAAAATTGGATAACCCTATATGATAACCCTATAGTATCCATTTATACAGCCAATGGACAAGCCTTATTGAGACTTACCTTTACAATTACAGTGTGACTATTATAGGTTCGCATTCGGGTAAAGACTGTCGTTAAGGGAGATATAAAAGCCTCTGCTCTTTTAGGAAGCTCTGTTTTAATCGATAGAAATTATTATTGATATCAGGTTCAGTAAAAGTTTCTATAAAACTGCAGAGTTAAATATCCTGGGAGATATCTGTCATGGCCATATTTGAGCACTTAAGATGTTGACTAACAAGTCACATGTAAAGTTATTGTGACTACGGAAACTGCTCTGTCTCTGTCTCTTTACAAGATACTAAGTTAACCATTCGTAAACACTGTTGCAGAACCTGAATAAGGGAGACAAAATTCGTTTTTCGATAAATTTAATGCATGATAGTAATTAGTAGTGAGAGAAATATTAATTTTCGGAACAAAAATCTACCAAAACGGATTTAGATTCTAGTTTTTAAATAAATCTTACAATTGTAAATATTATTCATAAAACTATTCAACTTACAATTCAATGTTTTTACTTTAAACACTTTTTTCTTCCATAAAGTTACAAGCAAATGCCAAAAGGGCATATAAAACTCATAACAATTGTTTAAACAAATGCTGTAACTACTAGCCCTTTAGCTATCCATTGTAATTGTAATACATTTTCATGGAAAGTGTTCTAAAAATGAGCACATTTATAGCCGAAGAAAATAAAATTAAACATCCCAGTACAGTAAAATCAAATGACACATACACCCAGGGACCAATCCCACTTACAAACACAATCACACTTTACTAAAAAGAGACACTGTAAATACAAGCGTCAGCAATTTTTATGATGTCTAGCCAGCATCGCACTTTTACAGCTAAAAAAACAGAAAACATGGCAGGTTTCAGTAGCATAAAAGGAACACTGTAGCAGAGGAGAGCACACACTAGCATACGTATTTTTTCTTTTTTTTTTTATAACGCATTACTACTTTTTGTAATAATTCTAAACGTATGTCGACGTTTGGTTTGTTGATCATTTTTAATGATAATTTGTTAAAAAAAAAAAATATTTCGAGAATTTGCTGCAGAAGCCCAGACAATATATCCTTGAAATTCGGAAAAAATTACAAATTCCAAATAAAGAACGTTCTCAATAGAGTCCTGAGTCTTAATTGTGTTTAAGTTTTTTTATTAGAAACAGTACTCAACATTAAATAAGAGAGCAGTAAGTGGAATTATAGATAATAACGTTGTTATCCTTTTAAAATACTGCAGTTTTTGCACCATTATAGGTCGATTGGGTGTTATTCACTAATGGTTCGAGGCTGTAGAATCTCAAAAAAAAAAAACTCTTAAACAAATATCAGTTAGCCTCTGTTTGACTCGGAGACAGTTCTTTTCCTTTTAGAATGGAATTCCTATACGTATAGTATGTGGTGATTGAACCTAATCCGCCCATCTGCTATACCTAGGTACTCATTCAAAAGTATTCGGGAGAAAGATCTCATCGCTTAATCAACGGAAGACGTTCCTTACGGAGCATTGTGTAGTTAAGTCACTGACAGTCATCTGGCATTGGATACCAGTCCATAGTACCGACTGAGTATGAGGAGATGGGTAGTAATTGGGGACTACAGCGCACAGTTTTTGCAATTATCAAGCCCGTTTTTTGTGGGGTTCATATGCAACCAGATTTATGTGACAAAGTTATTCAAAAATTGAACTTTTTTTTATATTCCACATATAATGGCCTCAATATGTCTTCCAAACGTACAAAAATTTTTAATATCTCACACGCACTTTTTATTTAAATTTATTAATAGGAAACGCCGTAGTTTAGCAAGTAGTGTGTTAGTTTATCAGATTTGATTCCATGGTTTAAACCTAAGGTCAAACATCTCCAACGAAACGAAATATGAAAAAATATTTCTTCGGCGACTGAGAGGACTCAGCAGACTTAATAAAAATTGCCAGCGAAAGTTTCTCGTCACTCAGAGCTGACTTTAAACTGTAGATCCCGCCAGTTATAAATAAAAATTAAGACACACAATATGGGTGGTGTTAGAAGCTAGATCGCAATCTCAACTTAATTGTAATGACCAATAAGGAAATGGTAGACACAATAGCTAGAAACTTTAAAGTTGTTATTCTAAGGTTGAGTTAGGCATCGGTGGATGGGATTACATTTCCAAACGAAGTTAACATGACTTACTTGGGTCATATCATAAGCTCCGTGAGTAAGACCTGTGAGCTGAGGGTAGCTATTAATAAATTCAAGGTGGCCAAAACAACTCCTCGAGTATTTGCATACTCTGTACGTGTACACGCCTATATTCAAGTATGATATCCATAATGAAGTTCACAAGATGGATTTCTAAAATGAATTCAAAGTAAAATTAACGCAAATTATGATATCCGTATACCTACCAAATGCCAAAATTGTCTGGGCTCACCACAAGTGAATTATTTTTTTTATAATTCTTTAGGAAATAAGTCAAGTTAGCGCGAGATCTTGGTATAAATGCCAATCTCAAATGTGAATTCGTTTCAATTAGCAGTTTTACCAAATATTGCAAGTGCATCAGCCATATGATTACCATCTGTGTCTTACGTAGCGAACTAAATTTAAGGACTACCAGATTGTTGACAATTTTTTGATGTGTTAATTGTAATACGATTATCATTATTTTAATATTTAAAGACATTTCATCTTTAACTAAATGTGCTTCCAAAAATGTCTGCCGATTAATATTATTTCGTTTCACTTGATCGTCATCCAATTTATGTCTTCTGTTCTTTAATACGATAACAGTTTGGTAATTACAAAAGAGATCCTTAAATTTCTCTCCTTCTCGTAAACAGCTTACGGCAACGACTATGAAATATGTCATGGTATTAATGCTGTCATGCCTTTTAAAAGCACACACACACACACACACACAAACATCCATACGAATTTATATTGATCGAGTAAGTGAGTAAGTGAGTGAGTGTGACATTTATTCAAGTAGGATTCTAACTGCTGACCACAGATAAACTTAAATCGTGTCCATTTGTTTGTTTATATTTACTTAACGAGGGCTGTTGTATAAGGGTATTTAAAAGATATTTTTAAGTAAAAACTTATAGGAAATTTAGTAACGTATTTTAGATGCTTGTGTGAAGGATTTTGTGAAAGTGGCTTGTATTGCAAAGTACAATATAAGTACGGCAATGGCTGTTTAAACCACAATTAAAATTTTATTTCAGCATGTAAGAAATACTTTCGCCTTGAGAAATTAACAAACAACACATAAAATTTATGTTCTCTTACAAGCTTGTAATCTGTTTTCCCTTTTCTGTTTACCTTCTCTTACTGACTCTCCATAAAATTATTTTCTTTTGTCTTTCTTCCATTCTTTTTGTAAATTTCTTATTGTTCTGGTTGGTTGTCATTGGTAATTGTCGACGATATTTTATTACACTTTTACACATGTCTTCATTGTTGTTGTTGTTGTTGTTGTTGTTGCTGTTGTTGTTGTATCATGAATTGTCCTTTTAGTAACACCTTGTTTTTCGTGCCATAACCTTTCATTTTTTATACGCATTCCTTAGGGTATTTTCTGATTGTCCTTTTACTTTTTTTGTGTGTTTCTTGGTATCCCTTAAGGTTGACTGCTGTTGGAGTTTTGTGTGTATCAGCAGAATAATGTGTCATTGACTTTAATAGACAACAATTGTAAAGGACTTTTAACCTGACTTCTCTTACCTTGCCCCTCGTTTTGCTTTTCTTGGCTGACAATGTGCCATAAAATAAATATTTGCTTTGCTTTGGGGGAAAGGATTTGCTACTGCTTTGGCTATAAGGCCATAATAACAAAGTGTTTGATTTTAATACTTCTCTGTTCCCTTTTTTTCGTAATTTCATTAACGCCAACAGTTTTATTTACTTTTTTGGTGATTTGCTATGATTTCTGAAGTTTAAGGTGTTAACAGAAGGATAAGAAATGTTTTTTCTTTTTTTTTTTTTTGGTCAATTATAATGATTAGCAGTAAATTTATATGAAATTGGAGTAGATTTATAAAAGATTATTTAGAATTTAATACTACTTGCTACTTAATTTCAAAGAAATTTATTTTAAACGTAAATAAATGTAACAAAAATGGAAATAAAAACTTTTAAATGAGACTCAAATTGAAATCGATCAACTAGAACCAATAGATCAACTATTCCACAAAATTAGGAGAAGGTTAATGGCGGATCCTTCTTGAAAAAAGGACTTGGACTAGTGTTGAGACTCAAATTGAAATCGATCCACTGTTAGTTTACTTTACTTGTAGAATCGGGAAGCTAACTTTAGGTTAGACAACATGGCGGATCCTCCTTGGTTAAAAGGTCCAACTTTGGGCAGCGCTGAGGTCCTTTGTAATACCAAAATCAATACCCAATCAGCGTATCAAACATTCCCCAGAGAAGAACGAACCGAATCCAAAAAAGCTTGCCATATTAGCAATCTTTATATTAGAGAGATTGTCAAGGATGTCAGAAAGTGAGAAGTGAAAAATCCACGTTTTTTTATGGCAAGAGCAGGGCACTGGACCATAAGATTAAAGATAAAAGACAGTTCATGGAATGCCAAGGATTTCCACATGCTTATAAAAGACAATGGTCCATGAAAATTGCTACCGTGAAACTAATTGTCATGTGATTTAGGGGGGAGAAAGTCGGCCCTCTTCTTATCCATACTTGTCCAGCAGACTCTAGCAATATTACAAGTATCCACTTGCCTGTCAGCGAGGGTGGCAATGAAATTCCTTTGTCCTTTAACATGTCGAGGATTGCGACCTTAACAAAATCCGGTCACGTATCAGTAATGTAGTTTTCAAATACTATCTTGGATTTAACATTCAATAGAACCATGTGGCGGCTGATTGTTGAAACTATTGCTATTGAACCTCCTATAGAAGTCAGACGGAACATAAATTTTGATGTCATAGACTTGCGATTGAAAGATAATCGCATGTTTTGTAATTGGTTTTGAAAATTACATTCTGTTACAAAAACTCTTGCCCCTGTCTCAAGATCCATTTCAACATCACAAACTAGTTTCCCTACAGATTACACAGTTACACCATTCATTCCTGCTAACAAGTCTCGCTACGAAGCGCTTCCTAAAATCATAGATCTGCTGTTTCTAGCCAGAGGTTAGTTAAGGAGGAAGCTATCACCTAATCGATTCCCAAGATCATGGAATCCACTAATGAGTTTCTTGTTAGACTTGTCTTTCGCCAGCCTAACTATATTCAGTAAAACTTAGTCATTTCTGCCATGTATAACGGACTTTAAATCAATTCAACTTCCAGATTATGACAACTGGAGCTTGTATCTCTATCTCCAATAGAGGTCTGTCGAGCTGGTTTCAAATATGTTCAGTCTGTTCAAACAATTGCTGCATAGATCACTATGGGTCTGATAATCATGGTATAAATCCATTGTATAATATCCCTACAAGCCTTCTGCATACCTTTATGACATGTCTAGCTTATCAATTTACTACCTACCCTGTGATATTCCTGGATATTTTACCACCATTTTCTGTTAATATTATTTCACACAGGAGTGGCATAATCTTCAATTTAGGAAGTTTTTCCTTCTTATTGAGATCTTACTAACTTAATTGGCCATTAACAACCCGATTATCGGATTTCGGTCTGCTTTAGCATATCCATACAGGCGCCTCTGCTTTTTATGCACCTTCTTCAGTCTTTCCAATGCAAACATTTTCTTCGTCGACTTTTGCAAATACTCGCATCAAATATCCGTTTCGCCCAAGCATTCCTATCCACTCGAACGATATGACCGATCCAGCGCAGCCGCTGAATGTTAATACGCTGCACAACGTCCATACGCTCATACTGCTCATTGTTGTATCGAATGCGAAAACCATCGGCAACTTGCACTGGATCGAAGATATTAGGTAAGATTTTTCTCTCGAATAAGCTCTCAAAGCTGGCTACATCAGTGCTTAATAGTGTCCATGCCTCTACGTCATAAACAAGCACGCTAAAAATGAGCATCTTGTAGATTATTAGTTTTGTTTGCGAGAGAGGTCTCTGCTACTCAATTGCCTGTTGAGACCACAGTAGCTCCGTGGCAAGAATATCCTACGTTGATCTCCAGACTAGTTGTGATCCTGTCCAGATATATTCACAGTCTCATATTTCTTGGGAACGAACGGCTCTCACAAAATTTCACCATTTTATACGATTGGAAGTCTGTATCTTGTACAGAGCTCCTATAGAAAGTAAGGCGGTATTCCTAATAGTGAGCGCAGAACAAGGATACATGATGGCCTGAGGTGTATGTTAATTAGCATGAGACCCTTGTTTGATCTCCTGTCGTTTCAAGTTACTTACCGAGCCTACAAGATTTGCTGCTATTGTTTTTGATATCCTTCCTTCGTGGTTTTTAATTCTTAGTCGACCTAAACTTCCGTTGAGACTTTAGCTTTGTGCTCTATCGTTGTCCTTGTAAAACCATTACTAAGTATAGCTGCCAAAAAAATGTCCACACCAAATACTTGACATACGATGCTAGTTTCCTAATGGTGTAAGTAACGCATAACTATCATGAGATCCCTTCACTCAAAAAGTATATTTTGCTCTGCACAATTACGCCTGTTTCATTTGCTACTTTCGGTTTTTGACAATTTACTCTCTACTTTAAGAAATTTAACATTTCGCTTAAAGGCAATGAAAGAAAATAAACGTGATATTCACTTACTCAAAGTAAAGGTATTCGATAAACTAGAAATAAATTTTTTTTCTCTCCGGTTTTTATCAAATGTTTACAAGCATTTTTATTGTATTCACGAGTGCAATCAACAAGGTGTTTTGCCTACGTCAACAAATTGCCAATTATTCAGGATTTTTGTTTTCTTCCAACCTAGCATCAGTTTCTCTCTTTTTTTCTTTTTAAGTATGAGTCACGTAGCAATCTTATTTTACTACACTGTGAACAATATTTGCAACGATAAAGATCATTGACATCAAAAAACATGCGGAAGACTCGATAGGACCACCATATATACTTGTATTGGGAAAAGAAAGACAACAACCAAAAAAAAAAGTGAAGAAGAAGAAGAAATTTTTAATAATAATAATCGTAATAATAAATGCATATTTATCGAGATACAGCACGTTTCTAATAAATACTCATAATAATATTGGCGCGTCTTTTCATTATTTTCAACATTTACTCGGCAAGCATTGCCATCAACGATACGATACGATACGGTATGTTACGGTACGGTATGCTTTACTTTTAAAAAACACATTCAATGGCAAGAAGGAGAAGAGGAATGGAGGCAAGAGGGAACTGAATAAAACAGCCATTTGCAGCATGTTTAAGCTGTAACTTGAACTTTCATCTTGCAGTTGAATATGTTTGGGTTTTGGGTCTTTGTATGTGTTGTTTATTTTTGTGTTCTATGCACCAGGGAAGCATTGTGCCACTTCTGCTGTACCGTTGTACGTAAGTAAGTGTTGCAACATTACAAGATGATGCCAAAGTGTTTACAACCCTTGATACTACTGATGCTGTATAAATATATGGCTTAAGTTTACTTTTCTACACTTTATTTTTGCATTCAATGATGAAATTTGTTTCATTTCCTTTTTGCTCTTTTTTTTTTCCCCTTTACAAAAGGAAGAGAGAGAGAGAGAGAGAGAGAGAGAAAGAGAGAGACGATTTTACTTTAGAAAGAAACAAATTTCATATTATGGAGGTCTTGGGGGGGCGCAGCCAGCCAAGGCAGCCAGCCTCAGTTCCAAGCCAGTCAGTCCCATCACATATCTCTAACGTTTTTTAATAACATAAAAAAAAAACAAGAAACAACGGAAATCGAATGATTATGTCCTGCACCTCCAACTGTATTCCTGTAGTCTGCATTTACAACTCTCGCTCTTGCCATACTCTTATGTTAGCGCCACATTGTGTGCTTTTTATTAAAGCCACTGGTGCAGCGCAAGTGTGCGTGGGTGGTGCAGCCAAAAAGAACACCTTCCCCTTTATGCCCTAACACAAACAATTTAACTATCTGATAAAAGGTTTGTTTGTAATAGCCGTGACAAGCGTTCGTTTTATTTTTTTGGCAACCTTTTTAAAACAACACTCTACTTGATGATGATTTTTTCCTATTCACGTGATAAGCAGGGCTTCTCTATTGATTTCGTTTCTCATACATTTACCTTGAATGGAGTGCCATATCGTTTCCGTTGAATTTTTGGAATGTATTTTCAGTTCTGGATAGCATGCATGTCGACTCATTTGTTTAAACTTCCATTGAAATGAAGGAGCTGCTGCTCTTTTATACTTGTTGAGTGCATAAAGGCTTCATATGATACTTGCTTTACTGCAGTTTCATTCACAAGAGTTGTATAATGACTTTAAATAGCGTTTGTTTGTATAATCATTTTCGAAAATAATTAAATTCTTTTGAAATCAATCCGAAAGATAAGTAAAGAAAAGCAAAAATAGAAAGAAAACTAAAATTCCGTTTTATAACGGAAAGTATCAATATGATGATAACAAGTTTAAGGGGTGCTTATAAGCAAAGAATTTTGTTACGAGATTAGACTAGCTTATGAGGGCCTTACTAAAGGCATTAAGCGGCCCTCACTTCAATACGTAAGAACTGGGAACATTAAGAAACAAAGAAAAGGGGGTTAAAATAATAAACTTGAATCTCTACATGCTAAC
Organism: Sarcophaga bullata; assembly: GCA_005959815.1. Taxonomy (NCBI): domain Eukaryota; kingdom Metazoa; phylum Arthropoda; class Insecta; order Diptera; family Sarcophagidae; genus Sarcophaga; species Sarcophaga bullata. Next base: position 1,066 of record QOCX01001807.1, on the reverse strand, counting down.
TGTGTTTGTGTAGGAGGGAACAATCCATTCTATAGGATCAAGTGTGTCAGTATAAATTCGGCTCTCTACATGCTAACTGTATTTGTACAAGAGATGACAATCTATTCTACAGGAACAGCAGAAAAAACGTCTATGAACGACCTAGACAGAAAAAGGTTTACATTTTTGGGCGCACACTTCCTTCACACATAAAACTGCAGGTTAATTAATGCAAGGCCTTAAGAAATTATCCTATATTTTGCAGCATGAAAATGCCACCAAGTTCCCCATCTCTAATGAATGAAGCTAACTACACCAATAATCGACATACAAGGCTCATATTTTTAAGAAGAAAGTATAAAACGATCAAATGGCATGATCTTTTCGGCCAGTTCACATAATCTTCACGTGAGATGACCATGTCCTCAAATCGCCCATGCCACAACTTCAAATTTGGGATAAGTTGTGTGAACCACGCTCATACAGATTCTCATCAGTTATGCCAACTGAAGCTTATCTCTTTATCTTGTTCAATTCTAACTGAGCTTGTTTCAAATGTTTTCAGTCTGCCCAAGCATTTGTTGCTAGGTCACTATGGATCTGAAGAGCATGGTATAAGTCCATTATACAATTTCACTTCAAGTTTTCTGCATACCATTACGCCATGTCTGGCCTATTCAGAGAAGCTCTTTATATGAACCCTGCATATCAATTTACTACCCATCCTGTGATATTTCTGGATATTTTACCTTCATTTTCTGTTAATAGGAGTGGCATAATCTTCTATTCTAGGAAGGAAGCTTTTCCTTCTTCTTGTGATCTTACTAACTTAATAGGCCATTAACAACCTGATTACCGGATTTAGGCCTATACTGCTGAAACCACATGACGTTGACGCCCATATCATTCAATTAAGGCTACAGGAAGTTGATAATCATCGATCTATAGTACTTGCCGTACTCATACAAATATGGACCGATGACGTTACCTTTAGTGCAGCTCCCGCGCTGATCAATTTCTTTTATGAGTTCGATGGAATTTGGTCAGTACGGGAACTGCGCTTACACGTGGCATCACAACGGGCCGC
>QOCX01001806.1:917-28251 GCA_005959815.1 Sarcophaga bullata | reverse complement strand
TTTTAAACTCATTTTAATAACACCAGAACAGTACAGAACAATTAATTCAAAGCCTTCATTGTTATCAACAACATCATCCTCATCATTGGCTAGCTAGTGGCACTGCCATTTACTCAGTCAACTCAGTCATATTATCTACATCATTAACTTCATAATTTTTTTTTAGCATTCGTATCGAATAAATGTTAAGGCTAAGGTTAGCCTCTAACACTCATTTGCCTACTCACTGTACAGTTAAAAAAAATTTTTTTGTTCATATACCCTGCAGTGAGTGAGTGGGGTTGGTACTCATATCTCATGTAGATTTGTTCGTCTCTTTTCGTGTCAAAAATTAAAACTCATGATACATGCAAGTTTTATGTAAATTACTGACAATTAAAGTTTTTTTTTTTCATTTAAATTTTATTTTTATTTTGCTATTGCTACTGCCTCTAATTGCTTTACCTCCCCTCGTACTCATCTGCAAGTAATGGTTCTCTCTGTTTTTTTTTCTTTTTTTTTTTCGTTATTCCCGTTGGTTATTAAATTCAAAAAGTTTTTATATGTACTTTAAGCGGGGGAAGGTTCCCTCTCTACCAATAGTCAATCATTAATTACATTTAATACATTAACCCCTTGGAATTCGATTTAATCACGTGCAAAAATTGTACAACAAGGCATTATTTAACCCCTTAAAAGCTATTCGCAGGGTTTTGGAGCTTCCAGATTGAAACAAATTTTTCTACAAATACCTTCTAGATCGATAACTTCTTGACATATTTAGGCTAACGCCATCACTATTCCATCAGTGTAGAGTTTGAGCTTTTTTTTGGGCGAAAAACTAACTCAAATTCGACTTGAAAGGCGATATAAACACAATTTACACAATTAAGGGAGCTTTTCAGAGATGAAAGCAAGAGATAATCTAATGATTATCCGTGCTATACGGACTTGCCTATCAAGTTCTCTCAGTCTCTATCCATCCTGTCAAAAAAGTGTTTGATTTGGCGTAGTCATCATGGAACCCAACATTTCTTCCAGTGATCAACACTGGTTGTTCTTCTTTCCCTTTCTTCTTTAAGGCGAGAAAGCATGGATGCTGTTACACTCGGATACAGCTGCTTTAGAGCAACTCAGAAGCAAAATTATACATAAAATCTACGTACAGTAGATTTTACAATACAGTTTGGCTATGAATTTCACATCCGAATCAAAAAAGAGTTTTAAAAGCTACATGGGTGGGTATTGTGCAGCATGAAAGCTGGCGCTGGCATGTAGTTCGGGTGGGAAGGAATATTTTAGCGAGTCGTGTACTTGATGCGGGTATCTGTGGTTGTTGGCTTAAAGAACTCTACGTCAGTTGAACTAAATTGAGAAAGCCCTATCACTAATAGATGTGATGTCTGCGCTGAGCAGAAGTGTCTGAAAGAAAGTGCTAAGTCGGGTCGAAATACAACAAACGGGTTGTTAAGGTCAATTAAGCAAGCATTCAGTTCTATCCGTTTTAAAGGGATTGCAGTCTTGAATTTTATTAACTGTTAACAGTGGAGATCAGAACCAAAAGTTTGATTAGATTGTAGAAGCTTAAAAGAAACAATTCTCTACCAATTTTATTAGAGATAATGGTGGTGCCAATACCCTTGGTGTCAAAATTCTGGGTTTGCTTATGTCTGCGAAGCTTTATACTGCTTTCGCATTTTGATCTTTCGAATGTTATAGGTTGCGCTAGGTCCACTCTTCATCGCTCGTAATTATTCCTTTTTTGTATTTTAGAATTCTATCTTCTAAGCTTTTCACTTTTAACAACAATCATCAAGCTTATGTTCATTGATGTCAACAAGTTTTTTAGCGACCAATGCGAGGTGGATCTCTAACATCGAAATTATTAGATCGAACGATTTCGCTGAAGCTTTATAAGCTTTACAAATTTCATATCACAGTAAAAAAGCTTTTTTAGAACTTTTTGCTTAAAGTTTCTTTACCTATATCGCAGGGCTTTGAAATTTCAAAAAAAATCGAAAGTTTAAAAGTTTATTTTAAAAATTTAAAGCCAAACTTTAAAGCTTCCTTAAAGCTTCCTTAATTCTTTTTAAATATTTTCTGTTCTTACTTACCTCAGCTTGTGTTGTCGTTGATACTGGCCCTGATTGCACTGTGGCAATAATTGTTAACAGTACGGCTAAACCTAAGAACACATAACTTTGGCGGGTAGACATTTTTAAACTATTTGAGCTTTTACAGGTGACAGTTGTAGTTGATTGAGATGATTGAGCTGGTGGTACTGCTGCTAATGGATTTCGTCGCTTAGTAGTTGGAGGTGGTAATTGATTTCTATTGATCATATTCTACTTTACAAAAAAAAAAACACAATTTAAATTTGATTTTGCAAAATAATTGATGAATTTTTCTTTTTGTTTTAAATTCTTTTCTTTTTTATTATGATAACAAATAAATTATTTTCTGTTGTATTAAGGCACTGTTTATTACTTATTAAATCACTTGTTTTACTTGTGGGGAAAGGTAATGAAAAATAAATCTGTAAAGAAAGAGAAAGGAAAAAAAGGATTATTTTTAGGTTTTCTTTTTTTAAAGAAAAAATGAATTACATTCTAATAAATTATCCGGTGTTTAGCTATTTTTGAAATGTTACCAAGAATATATGCAAACGTTTTAAAATAGAATTTTTATATCCTTATAGTGCCAGGCCTGCCATACTCCTATGGTGCATAAATGCCAACAGGTTGAATTTAATAAATTCTTGGTCTTTAGCTGTTGCCGAAACTAAAACAACCTTAAAGTAACGGAAACAGAAACCTAAATAACTTGGCAAAAGAGTTTTAAATGCTAAACTCTGGCCACAACCTAGCCACAGACTACGTACGTAAATACCAATTCCTAGTATTTTCTAACTCAACTCAACTCAACTCTAATACGGGTTAAACCATAATACCTAACCCATCATAGTTTTTAATTTAGAAAAATGAAAAAGAAAAAACCAAACACTCATCTTTGATTCATTTTATAAATAATTTTCTCTTTATACAATTGTAAACTAAAACATTTGCTGGGTAATCCCTAACTGCACCGGCATGCATGCATGCATGTTCACATATGAATCGTTGTAATTTTACCCTTAGTTACACGGTTTTAGCTTTAAAATGCCATGGCAAATAATAAATAAACAACGATTTTTTTTTCATTTAAATAAAGTTCAACAACAATTATAAAAAAAACAATAATATTGTTATAATAGAACAACAACAACAACAATAATAATAATAAAATGATTAAAATTTAATTAAAAACTTTTCAGTATAGGATAACTAGCGCTGTTGTAAATAATTTTGATTTGCCCTAGTTAAGGCATGTAAATTGGACTTTCAATTGTTTTTTTTTTTCTAAGGTGAAAATCAAGTTCAGAAGGCTTTAAAATATGTTTTAAAGGAATTGTATTTGCTTGATACATGGTTAACTAATTAACTAAAGATGTGGCCAAGGTTATGAGTTAGTAGTTGTATTCATACAAAGGGCTTAGGTGACTAGATTGACGAAAAGGAAATATTATTGATCGAAAATCATCTCTGATAATCGAACATGGACCATATGATCAGTGTGGTGTAACAGAACAGGGTCTCCGATCGGAATCGTAGCCACAAACCTCTCGCTCATAGTTTAGCACACTACCCACTAGGCCATCTTATATAAAGATGTTATAAAATTGAACAAATTTGGTGTTTCATTATCATATTTGAACTTCATACTTGTATTTTAAAGTGTTTTTTTACTTTTTACTTCAATTTGCTTATTTTATATGAAGTTAGTTAGCAGCAGCTGTCAATTTGAAAAGATAAGTAGAGACACACTTAGGCCACCTTGTGATAACATAGTCATTAATTTCCTTTGTTTATTAGACAACAAAAATATTTTCTTTCTACTCTCTTCTTTACTTAAATTATTTTTAACTTGCATTTGTTTAATTTAAGATTTCAAATCATTTGCTAAATGAAATTTGAGTGCATTTTTGTCAGGCTTAAAATTCTTTATTTTTTTTATCAACATTTTATTGGCCACATGCTGCAGCAATAAAATTTAAAGAAATCTGCGTTAATAGGGAGCAACAAATTAAAATAATGACAGCAGCAAACGGTTGGTTTAATAGTTGGTTTAAGAGAATAATTTAAGAGATGGAACTAGAATATTTTCGTTAGAATTTTAAACCTTTCTAGAAACTTCTTCTAACTGCTTAATTATTTTTCAGCTATGACGGACTGTTTGTCTTGTTTGTCTATAAATAAAGCAGTTCTATCGATAAATCAGGGACAGAATATCGTAAAAAGATTAGGTTTGAAAGATTTTTTAGCCATCTGCAGGAAAAAATTTTCGGTGATTTGTTGAACGAGTATACTCGTCATATATATTCGATGCTAGAAAGATTAGTTTTGAAAGATTTTTTAGTAATCTGCAGGAAAAAAATTGTCGATGATTTGTTAAACACTCGAAAATATGGGGAAAAAATACCTTTTCATTATGACGAGTTTACTCGTCGTATATACTCGAAGTGTAAATATCCTAAAACGAGTAGTTTTGAAAGATTTTTTAGCAATCTGCAGGAAAAACTTGTCGATGATTTGCTAAACTTTCGAAAATATGGGAAAAAATATACCTTTTCCTTATGACGAGTATACTCGTCACATATATTCGAAGTGTAAGTATCCTAAAACAATTAGTTTTGAAAGATTTTTTAACAATCTGCAGGAAAAAATAGCTTTTCCTTTGGACGTGTATACTCGTCATACATAGTTTAAGTGCTAAGTGCCTTCCATGACATTTTAATGAACTTTAAATCTCTCTAAACCCTTAAGACTATAGAATACTTGTAAATTATTTAACATTTTTGTTTAATTTTCTTCATATTTTTCAAAATCATACAACAAAAATGTTTGTCAATTGCTTCTAATAAATATCCAAGAATACGAGCTGAGCTGATACTTAAAGAAAAAAAAAATATTTTATTTTGTTTATCTTATCATGTCTAACAAATAAAAATATTTTTACTATTGATAAATACCAAAAGAGAATACAAAAAAGAATTAAAAAAAATTTTATTTTTCTTTTAGAAAAAATTTGTGAAAAAAATATTTTGTTCTAATTTTTGCACAAAAAAACAAAAATTTTTTTTAACCAAAAAAAAAAAAAAAATTGAATTCTTAAGCTTAAAAACAAAGCGAAATCTATTTGTGCGATTAAAGCTTAAATTAAAATTTTTATTGTTTTTTGATAAAACTGTGATGAATTTTAATAAATTTTTTTTAAAATAAAAAAATTTTTTTTTAAAACTTTTTACACGTCTGCCAGTTAAAATAGCAATCAAAGAACAACAATGGCTTATAAAAAAAACAACAAATAAAATGAAAAAAAAAAATATTAAAAATATTCACAAGCTAACGTCGATGCCCATATACGACTAATCATATAAATTATCATTCATCAAAAGTACCCTACTCAAGGCATTTAAAGCTTAATAAGTAAAGCTTAACCGCACTAAATTAATACTGCCTGTAACCCTTACTCCTCTAACTTACTTTCATAATTTCAACTCTATATTGTCTAGAGGGTTGAGAGGCCCCATACTAGGTTTGTCTGGTTATTTTTGCGTGTTTTTTTTTAATTTCATCTCTCTTTGCTCTCTTATTTTATTTGAAATGTTTTGTTTTTTTGTTTTGTTTTTGTTTTAGCTATAAAATAATTTGGATTTTTTGTTGTTGTTTAATAAAAAAACAATTTTTTTTTTAAATATTTTGTTTACACTCATCCAAGGGAGACAAAAAAATTTTTTTAAGAAGAAATGAAAACATTGAAGCACAGTGTGAGTCATTTAAACAAATTTTATGTTAATTTTACAATACTCAGAAAGTGAAATGTTTAAACTAAAACGAAATATCTACATATGTTTTGTTTAATTTGTTTTATTTTTTTTTTATCAAAATAAAAACAACAACAAGAAAATAAAGAAAATAAATTTCAATTTAATTGGCCTGTTTTCTCTTAAATTTTATGACGTTTATCATTAAACTTTTAAAGTAGAAAGAAGAAGACCTGAAATATAGGTTTTTAAACGTCAAATTACTATGGTTACATTGCCATTAAATTATTGATTAAACAATTGGTGTGTATTTGTTTATTTTTGGTTAAAAGAAATTAAACGTTTTTATTATTTCTTTAATTTTTTTTTTGAGGTTAATTAAAGCAAACTGGGTCTCAAAAGTAAACTTTTTAAAATTACATAAGAGATGTGCTAAAAACTAATTGAAACAACTTTAATAGTTAATTATATTAATTAAATTACATTAAATATTTAACAAAAAATGAATTTAAATAAAGAGAAAGCTGTCTAAGACATCAACACACCTTATTATTGACAACACTGACGATTGAAAACTCTTTCTCTTCTACTAGTTTCTCCCATTAATTATGTCTGTGACGTTATAGAATAGCAAATTAAATCGTTTTCTATTATAAATTTGACCTAGACAGCTAAAAACCAATGGTTGCATAACATTTTTTTAACTGGAATAACCTATAAAACCGCATTAAATTATTACGGGATAGGCGTTATACATTTTTCTAAAGGTTTTCCTCGTATTTAGAGCACGCAATTACAATCTTGAAGTCGCCGTAATCTAGTAGGTAGTGTGTTGGCTTATTAGACGAAAGGCCAGGGTTCGAATCCCCGGTCAGACATCAAAAATGAAATATGAAAAAAATATTTCTTCGGCGACTTCCTCTCAGCAGATTTCTGTCAAAAACTCTGAGAGTAAATAAAATTGCCATGAAAAGTTTCTCAAAAAAATCTGTCGTTCGGAGTCGACTTTAAACTGTAGGTCCCGCCACTCATGTATAAAATTAGCACACACAACATAAGTGGTGTGAGAAGCTAGGCCGTAATCCTGACTGAAGGGTTGTAATGGCCAATTATGTATGTATGTATTACAATCTACTTTTCGAATTCCCGTACATACTAACACCAATACATGAACGAATCTCAAGTTCTGCCGAAAACATTGCTTCTGGCTTTGCAAATGTGCAGGAGAATTTAAGGCAGTTGCTCACAGGAACTCAATCCTTTACAGACCATAACTTGACGAATTTAGAGTTGTAATTTGGGTCTATGCATACATACTTAATTGGTAGTTACAACCCTTTAGTCAGACCGATCACGACCTAGCTTCTCAAACCACTATATCGAGTATGATAATTTTATACATGAGTGGCGGGCCTTGCATTTTGAAGTCGATTCCGAACGACAAAGTTTTGTAGAAAATTTTTCATGGCAATTTTATTTTCCTTTCAAAGGTTTTTGCCAGAAATCTGCTGAGGGGAAGTCGCCGCAGAAATATTTTTTTTATATTTCGTTTTGCTGGAGATAACTGACTTAAGGTTTGAACCTAGGCCTCATGTCTAATAAGCCAATATACTACCTACCAGATCACGGCGGCTTCAAATACAAATACAAAAATGGTAATTTTTGGTACTTTTTCTGGTACTTTTTTCAAAATTAAGTAATTTTCTTAAAATTTATGACAAATTTATTTATAATCTGGGGTCATTAGGTTAATGCAGGGAAGGGAATTTTTAAAAAACTGTTTTTTTTAATGTATGGAGAGAAGGGGATTTTTTTTTTGAAAAGAAAGTACTTTTATGCTATTTTTAAAAGATCTTATATTTAGTATTTGTGAATAAAATTTTATTTTTGATACTCGTGATACGAAAGCTAAAAATAAAATGTTGTTGCCGACGTAGTTTAGTGGTTAGAGGCCTATTAGATGGGGGAAAAAAATGAAAAAATCTTTCTTTGGCTATCTCTTAGTAGACTTTTGGCAAAAGCTTTGAGACGAACTCGTTGCAATGGAAAATTTTTCCAAATCTGCCATTCTGGGTCGACGTTAAACTGTAGGCTCTAGTACTTTTTGTAAAAAACTAACCCGCAATTTTGATTAAATAATTATAATGATTAAAGTCTTCATTAGAAGAAGAGAGACAACTTTGTCCATAAAAAAATTTAACAGTTAAAGGGTTAAACTGTGTAACCTTATGAATTATAGCCTTACTGACCAATTCATTAACATTTCTTTCAAATTGTTTTTCTTTTTTCTTTGTTTATAAGCAGTTCAGCTAGGAACTTGACCTTATAGATAACATAACATAAATTTTTTTAGTTCATTTCAAGCTATTCCGATGGCCTTTCTTCATGATAAAAATAACCAAAAACTATATTTGATGACAGAAATATTGTTTAAAAAAAAAAAAAAAAAAAGAAAAAAAAAATTCTTTTTGACAATGTGGCGACTTAATGGCATTAATTTTATTTCCACTTTTTTTTCAGTTTAATAATGTCAAGTTCATTACATTATTTATTGAGCCGTTCTAAATACCTTTAAATAAATTTTGTTTTTATTGTTGTTGTTGTTTTCTTTAGACAAAGAAAAAGAATTCTTAGCAAATATTTGTTAACAACACTCATCATTGTCGTATGCATAGAATGAATGTTCATCGTTGGAATAATACGCTTGTACAACAAAAAAAAAAAAAAAAAAAAAAAAAAAAAAAAAAAAAAAAAGCAATACGAACAACAAAAAACAAAAAAAAAAATTATTAAATATTAACACTGGAATTGTTAATAATTTCGTTTTTTTTTCTTCTTTACAAAAATGATTCACAAAAAAATTTTACGATAATTATTTAGGCGGTCAGAAAAGAACAATTTTTTTTTCGTTTTGGTTTGGAAAAGGCCAACACATATCAAATAAAGTATAAAGTGTGCTGGGGAATATTACCTTATAGGTGCTATAGAAGAATAGGCTATTAGTGATGAACAGAATATGGCGGCAACTTCATAGGAAAACGCTATCAATTGATGAACAAACGAAGTGACAAAACGTAATAAAAAAAATTCTGTTTTTTGTGCTGAAAAGGCCTGTGATGCACTTCTCCACGATGTTGAAAGAAAATAGGGAGTAAATCTGTGATAATTGGTGGAATTTTGTGCGCTTTTCAGACTTATATGATGCGCTATTTGTAGGTGCAATGCTCTTTCTGTAAGAGTTTTTCTTGTCAATCTAATATCCACAAATTCTATTTTCCTTGGTTCTACGCAATGCACTGCATTAGTAGGAGTCATCCTTTAAGTATTGTTTGTAATAAAAACAAAACAAGCGATGAAAGCATGCCTGACAGTTTAGTCCCATTTACTACCTCAATACATCAACTTTTTCCGTCCTACCAGGCTCTATATCCCTAATTCCAACTCAGAGACCTGCATAAGTAGGAATTATTTCCTGAATGTTGGTTTTAATAAAAAAAAACATTCCGTGCCTCTCTCTAACCTCTTTTCTCTCCTCCCGAAACCCAATTTTCTTAGTTCCAGAACAGTGTTTTGCATGAATAGGGGCTATCCCCTGAGTGCTGGTTGTATAAGAAACAGATGAAAGTGTGTGTGATATGACAGTGGGTGCTATAACTATTGTACGCAATATAGAAAGCACAGAAATCTTCCAAAAATAGAACAGAAAACGACTCGACAACAAGAATTTTGTTGTTGCAAAATTTGATGGTAAAGAGAAGGTGAAGTAAAGTATCACACTTGTTAACACAAGTTATTTCGATCTGGACTATAAGAACACAATATTCAGACTTTACAAGAAGTAAATAGTACTCGTGTTGTTATATGACTTCGCAACATGTGTACTTAAGTAAGTGAATGTAGCAATGCTTTTGTGTTTTGTTTAAAGAAACAGAGTTCCTAGGGTATGTAGTCATAACTTAATTCATTGTAGTGTTTTTTTTTTAAAGAAAAATACTTCCTAGGGTATGTAGTCATATGCTAACTTATTTCATTATATTTTAATCTTCCTCTTTCGTAGGAATTGCCTAAAAGCAGATTCCTCATCATTTCATTATTAAATATAAATTGTAATCTGAATACTTGAACAAATGTCTACAGCCAACGAGCAGATTCCAAACAACAACAGACATGCAACTATAAGATACAATTTGATGCGTGTGAATATGCTTCGTAGACAAAATTCTATTTCTATTTCTGTTTCTATTTCTATTTCAGAATATTTTATTTTAGTTTTTAAGAACAAATTTATCAAAATAAAAATGAATTCAAAAATCACAAGCAAAAGATAACGTTGTGCGGCCCATCTGACTGAAGCTTCTTAAACTTTTTAACAAGACAGGCGTAGTTACACTTATTGAAAAAGAAGAGTTGGCCACGAAGACCGAAATAGGGATCTTAACATCGTATTGAAAATGATTTTCCTAGGGTAGAAGACGTTTTTTAATTCTTATTAGACTTTAATAGGTCGTGCTGTAGCACTCTTTAGCTAAGTGAGTAATAACTTCACAAATAGCAATTGAAACTTGCATTTTCATAGACGCATTATTTTATTAACACACCCCTTAAATAATATTTAAAAATTAAACTTTTTTTTTGCAATATTTAATCATGTTTATTTTAAAAATAAAACCAAATTTTTTTTGTTTTTTAAATACTTTTGGACATAAACACCCCTTAATTGCTTAAAAAAAATTTAAAAAAAAAATTGCTTAAAAAATTAATTTCTTTGTAATTAAATAGTTTTTTTTACGAAATTATTACTCAATTTTTGTTTAAAAATTTATATTTTAAAAATTATTGAAAATATTATTTTAAATTATAATAATATTGAATGAAATTATAAAAGGGAAATACCCTCTTAAAATAGTAAAAATTTTTTAAGCAAAATGACTCATGAAATTAAAAAAAAAAATTGTTGTTATTGTTGTTGCTTTGTTATTACAAACTTTTGTTTTGTTTTTTTTTTGACACTCCCTAAGACTATTTTACTATTATTTTTTTTAATTGTATTTTGTTTTATTTTATTTTATTTAATTTTTTTGTTAATTTTCTTTTATTTTTATTTGAAAATACTTTTCGATGATGTCACAATATGAAATGTATTAACAAATAATGTGTCTTTTTATCTTTTGAAATGAAATTAATAACTGATAATGTTAGTTAAACAAATTATTACGAATAATATTATTTCTTATCACAAATAATCTTTTAAGTGTTAAATCATATAAACCGAAGAGGGAAATAAATTCATTTTTTTTTCATTTTTGGCATTTCTTTTATAAAGTCAAACAATCTAGAAAATTGCAAGATTTTGCATTTAAAATTATAAAAAAGCGAAATTACAAAGATTTTTTAATAATTTTTTCATTTTTATGCACAACCTATTGGCATAATTTCAAGCAAATATCCTCTATCAGTAGCCTTCATCTCCAGGGAATAAGAAAAGGGAAAGTTCTTTTAAAAATTCTTGTGTTCAACAAACAAATTCAAGGGCGTGGTTTTTCTTCATTACAAGAAATATACAAAAAACTGTAGAAAAAGAAAAAATAAACAATTTAACCCATGTTGAAGAACTCTGTTTAATAATTGAAAAGATTTTATGACAGCCACACAATTCCTAAACTGGCTGCCCTTTGTTATGATATGCCTGCCCACATCTATGCTCAGTTTTCAATTAAAAAAATGTATTCCAAGCGTAGAATACATTACATTTCTATCATTAACACTAGACTCACACACACACTCACATGCATATACATATAAACATGACATATAAGGACTGACAGATGCATTAAGGCATCTTTAAACAGTATTCTCCAACCTCCAAATACCGGTCTTCTTGTTGTTTTTACATGGCTATACATGGTTTATTGGCAAAAAAAAAAAGGGAGAGGAGAAAAGCGCAGAAAGAAAAGCGCAAAAAACAAATCTTAAATAAAACAGGATTGTAGATTTAAACAACAATAAAAACAACAACAACACTAAAAACATTCTTTTGTTTTAAATGCATTTTATTTGTTTATTTTCTTCAACAACCCGGCTTGAACAAAAATGGACAACAACAAAACGAAAAAAGAATTTTTTTTTTTTTAGTTGAACGAACTGTAGGCAATAAATAAAAAAAAACAAAAAATAATAAAAAAATTCTTATTTGATTTCAAATTCACAAATTATGGAACAACAAAAAAGCAACACAAATTATTAAAAATTTTCTTTATAAATTAATATTATTGTTGTTGTTTTATTACAACATCAATTTGTTTTTGTTTCATTTGTAGCATTTCATGCAATCACTGACTCTGCCTCTGCCTCTGCCTCTTTATTTTATTTCACATCGTTTTTTGTTGCGTTTTTATTCTGAGTGCAAGTAACGGTTTACGTAAAGTAAAAATTATCTTCGAATAAAGGCTCGCTCTTTGTGTTTACAAGCACACACACATACACACTTGCATGCACTTATATTCGTATACCCTTTAACAGTAATAAGTTTTAATGATCCCCCATTCATTATGGCATGTGAGAGATTGCGTTGCCAACATTTTATTTGAAACACAAGCTGTAAATATTATTGAAAAAAGATGGGGGCATGTATTATAGAATTGGAATTAAAGTTTTATTTGTACTTTTCGTAAAAAAAAAAATAAAACAAAAAAAAAAACAAAAATAAAACCCGAAAACATATGTTTATGATCAGCATTAATTATGGGAACCAAAACTCATTAAATGTGCAAATAATTAACTTTACTAAGGAAAAAAAAAATAAACAAAATCTGTCTCTACTCTTAACTGAGCTTGTCAAAAGTATTAAAAATAATCGAAAATTTGTTTTTAGAAAATTAAAGGACAGAGATTTACAATTACACCGTAGTGTTGTTATTAGAACGAGGCAACTATGTGTGGAAAAATAAATTTGAATTTCGGTTTTAGGTTCTAAACATTCCTTAGTAACCAAACCAGCGTTATAATAATGGAAAACCTATAAATTTTGAAAGCAAATGGAAATAGAATGTAGAAGGCTACTCTACAAATGCCGGTTTATAGGTGCTTGTCTATTTTTTTTTAATTATTTCATCGGCCAGTTGATAATATTTTTAATATAACCTCAAACGTATCATACTAATGCAGTGGATTTAACAGATCCATTTGTTTGCTAAAGGATTTTAAGAATTTTGCAAAAGAAATAACAAGAAAAAATAGTTCTGTCGTTATTAGGAAGTAATTGACACCTTAAAACTTCTAATAAAACAAGGATAATATGAGAATGAGCACCCTATAGAAGTCTAACAAAGCTTTGATAGAAACATAACAGATTTTCCTGGGATTAAATTGATATCTGATCCAAGTTAGGGCAATAAAATTGCATAAAATATGCTCATGCATCCAAAATGCATGTCTTGGGAAGTTGGGACTTTTAAAAGTTTACCAAACTGCTTATAAATCTTGCAAAAATACTTTTTTCTTTGAAAGGCTCTTTATAAGCATTTTGAATTATTAAAGAAAAAATAAAATAAAAATTTAAAAAAATTATTATTTTTGTATTAATTTGTACCACTTCATGGGGAAGAAAAAGGTACCGATAGAGGGAAAATGGGGAAATTAGTATTACAATTAAAATGTATTAATTTAAAAATTGGAAACCTTTAAATGTATGTTTTTAAAACTACTTTTAGACAAATATTCTCATTTTCATTTTATTTGAGTAACACAAAAGTACCAAAAAAGTACCTAAACACAAAAGTACCAAAAAAGTACCTATAAAAAGTACTTATAAACGTTTGAATTAAAATTTCAAATAAAACTTTTAATATCATATATTTTAAAATTTTTAAAAAACTTTAAAAAAAATATTCGTCATCGATAATATTTAAAACAATTTTTTTTATCTTTAAAAACCAATCACTTTGCTGTCAATATTATTTAATAAAATGGCAAAAATTTATACAAAAAAAAAATTATTTTTAAAATTTTTCATTATTTATACAGTCAGACGACGTTGTCTCAAAATAAAGTTCACAAACTTTAATAAAAAAAAACTTTAATTTACTTAGAGGTCATTTAAGGAACGTGATAAAACTTTAAAGATACCCGGTAAAGAAACTATTGAATTTATTGTTTAAATAATACTTTACCCCTTTGAATAGAATTTATAAGAAGAGAACAAAAAGTTTGGGAAACTGTTCTTTGTTCCATAAATGAGACTACACGCACACCAAAGATAGTGGCGGTGTGTTGGTGTTAATTTTTTCTTCTTTTCTTTTTTTCTTTTTCTTGTTGTTGTTTTTGTTTCTGTTTGATAATCGGAAGCTTTAATTGAAGACAATTACAAACCAAGGGCATAAATACTGTGGTGGTTGTTCTACTCTGGTGGTAATTATTTTTTAAAATTTTTTTCTTTTTAAATTTTTAATGAATATTTGCTTACTTTTGGGTTTTAAATTTTCTTTTCCATAAAATTTTTAAAAAATTTTTTTTTCTTAATTTGTAGATTTCGTTGCAACTGTTTTTCTGTTTTTTTTTTTTAAATAATTTTATTTATTTTTCTTGTTTTAAATGTTTTTAAATAAAACTTTTTTTTTTTTAAATGGAAAACACTTTGCTAATAAACTTCTATTAAATGTTGTTGAATTTGAATTTAATTTTTAAAATTTTTATCAAAAAAAAAAAGTTCGTTCGTTATAAACGTTTTCGCGTTTTTTTTTTCTTTAATTAATTTTAAGTCTTTTAAATTTAATTTAATTAAAATATACAAATTGTTTTTAAGTATTGGTTTTTTTAACAAATATAATACAAGAGGAGCTACTTAACAACCTCCTGCTAAGGCGAGCAAATTTCAACTGATTTTAAAAATTGTCAATTTGTTAAAACAACAACCTCATCTGGCTTCTGGTTTGTCTCTACGCTTGTTGTTATTTCTTTATTTTATCATTCATTACACTCCCCTTCGCCAACCCACACCCGCTTTGCTCAAACACCCTTTTATTATTAATAATAAAATAAAATAAATCTCTTAGTGTATTGTTAGTGATCGTGTGCGCTAAGGTTATTATGGTATTGGTGATCACACTGGCTGGCTGTTATTGAAAAGCTTTGCCAAAATTGTTATGATTGTAGCACACAAAACAAAACAAGCTTTTGTTTGCTAATGAAAGAGTAGCCGAGTAGTATGCGAAGAGAGAGAGAGTGAAATAATTGTTTTTATATTATTTTTATAAATTAATCATAACAAGAGCGGGTGGGAGAGCCATAGAGAGCTGTTGAGCAACTGTAAAAAATGCCTGCAAGATGGTAGTTGTTTTGTTTTTCACTGTTGTAAACAATGTTTGAAATTCTTTGTTTACTTAGACAAATTAATTGTTGCCAACACTTTTTTGTTTCTGAAATTCCTGGAAAGGCAATAATTTTCTTATTAAAAATTTCTTCTTAAAATTACAAGACGTAGTAACGCTTAATTAAAATTTTATTTGTATATTAAACATGGTTAGAAAGAAAATTAATCTTTCTAAGAAAAATACAAATTGCTGGGAGCTTTTGAGAAATGGTACCTTAATTAAGAATGAATATCAAAGTATATCTAATATGAAACGATTATTATTGGAAAATTTGCCATGATGCAAAACTTCCAAACGTCATAAGACGCCATCCTCAATTCAAAACTTAAAATCAAGCGTAGTTTTAAATTTTATGAATAGACAACCATCGGTATTGTAGAGACTCTTTTTAAAGATCCGATGAATCACAACATAAAACTCTCAGCCGAATTTCTTTTCCCCAAAATCAGTTTATAAAACAGCTTCCTATCTGCTTGCGTGCAATAACTTCGCATTCCTACATTTTAAGCCGTCACCATACAGAATAATGGAATGTTATCAAGCTTTTTAAGAGTTTTGGACCTTTTGTACGCACACAGGAATGAACTTTTATTTAAAACATGGGCCATTATCAAGCTTTTTAAGATCTTGGACCTTTCTATCAACCCCCCCCCCCCGAAAAAAAATTTTTCCATCTCTGCGTTAAACTTCTTAAAATTTTCTGTTCTCCAGTTCTTTAGCAGTCTGATCTAAGATCCTGGTTCTAAATCCGTGATTTCTTAAACATTTTGGTTTAAAAATGTTTCAATTTTGCAGTTTGCATGTAACAAGCTGTAATAATAGCAGCTGTAAAGTTGTTTTCCAGGCTTGGAATTGCGCCTGGCTTGTCCCTTTACATCGGGATTTCGCATGTTTTCATTAAAACTAAGTTAGTGGGGTCAAACTGCATAATCCGGGCATTGAATTTTTCGCTAGAAAACATTAATTTAATTGCCCATCGATCTTGAAGTCGCCGTTGCCTAGTAGGTAGTGTGTTGGCTTGTTAGATGTGAGGCCACGGTTCAAACCCCGGGTTAAACATCTCCAACTAAACGAAATATGAAAGAAATATTTCTTCGGCAACATCCTCTCAGCAGATTTTCGATAAGAACTCTGAGAATAAATAAAAATTGCCATGGAAAGTTTTTTAAAAAAATCTGTCGTTCGGAGTCGACTGCCTTAAACCGTAGGGCCCGAAACTTATGAATAAAATTAGCACACACAACATGAGTGTGGCGAGAAGCTGAGTCGTAATCCAGACTGAAGGATGGTAATGGCCATTTATGTATGTATAGCAGCTGTAAAGTTGTTTTTAAGGGCTGGAATTGTGGCGGATTTATCTTTGTATACCAGGGACTCCCAGTGTGTCCCATTAAAAATTAAACTAGTGAGGTTAAATTGCATGATTTGGGAGCTAAATTTTTTGCTTGATCTTGCATCTTAATGGGAATGACACCATCTGGTTAAACCATTTCCATTTCATTCATCTTGAGCTGAAAACGTTACTATTGACTGTAACTTTGTATTTTCCATCGTTTTTTGAAAAACTGCACCAATTAACTCATCTCTTAAAGGGCATTAATAGCGCTTGAACTGAATTTGCCCACTTTTTGCATTAAATTTCTGCAACTTTGTTTATTGACCTACCCAATGAGCTAAAACTGGACTCGAAGGCTTAAGAAAACAACAAAAAAAAACTTTTCCTGCTTCCCATTTTGTTGTACAAATAATCCCATTTCTAGAAATTTCTTATGGCAACCCTGATTCTCCAGTTTTATTTATTTGATCTTTGACTCGCGTCTGCCTGCGATTAATGAAACGAACACTCATGCTCATTCATTCATTTATTGTCTCGATCTGTCCGTCCATTCATCATGTCACACGGTTTACAGAAGCTTATATTTGCATGAATATAACAGGGAATCTGTTCAAAAAAAAAAGTTGGCTAAAATCGTAATGGAACCAGAAGAAAAAAACAAAAATAAACACAATCGTGCTGATGTCTTGAATGGATATCTGAAAGATACAAAATTAACAGTAAAAGAGCAACAACAACAGCATATTAAAATAAATAAAAAACAACATGATCTTGTTAAATAGTTAATAAAACAATAACAACAACAGCAATAAGCTGCAATAAGCAGCACTTATTAAAGCGGCCATAAATTGTTGGCAACTGATGTGTTGCTGTGTGCTGGTGTAGATCGATGAATAATCAAAGTTTTCTTGGAATTCGAAAACTTCGTCATGACAACAGCAGCAACAACAGTTGAAAAAAATAATAACAATAACAACAACAGCAATAAGAGATACACAATCATTTTGTAAAAGTTAATAAAAAATACGTTAAAAAGAGTACGGCGGCAGAGAGGCTGCCCGCTCCTAGTCTAAGACTTGCATATCAGGTGTCTCTGGCTGTGAATTTGTTTGGTTTTTATCTTCAATTCTTTAGCTGATTCTTTCGTGGTACAAATGATTGTCGTGTTAACGCTTTTTTTTTTCAGCTGAAATATAAAAATAATCGGAAATTCATTTAAAGCGTTGAACGAGATGAAACAAAAAATTGAAGAAAATTTTTTTTCTTTCTCTTCAGTCATTCCGGGTATTGGACTAGCCCAGACGTTTAATTTTTTTTTCTGAATGTCTGATGTGATGATGCTAAATGACGTTTCCTTTATTTGTTGTTGGTTGTTATGGTTGTTGTTGTTAATTATTATGACAAAAAAGTTTTGGTTTTCGTTGTAAAACGTTTTCTCTATTACTGCCCTTCATACAATGTCTTGTCAACAGGAGTTTTTATGAATGAAAATTTTGATTGGATTTCGTTCTTATTATTCATTTGTTTTGTTTTTTTTTTTTTTTTTTGGGGAAATTTCCTTTATTTCGTATTTTTGGGTGTTTTTTTTTTTTCTTTCTCGGTTTTTATTTTTTATTAATTTTTATTTGTTCTTGTTGTACAACATGTTTGTGTATTGTTATTGTTTTTATGCGTTTGTTCAGGTTGTTTTTGCCATGATTAATATCGGTAAGACGTACATACATACGTATGTCTGTCTACTCATTTCATTATGTAGCTCTAGTACATTATATTTTACACAGGGTGTGGCAACAGTAGATGTGATAGGGAAGTGGATTAATATTGCTCGGGACTCTACAGTATAGTATAGTGTGGTATGTATAGAGTCCAATTTGGATTAAATAAAAGGAGGTCACCAGGTTGAGTTCTACCTTAAATTCTATTTTTAAGTCTCTAACTTAATATTCAGATGACAGCAGCATTAGTATGCGCCATAACTATTCTGTAATGTCCATAGACGCTACTATTAATAGCGCAGTGTATGGCTTGATTATAACCCATAAATGCAGAAATTTGAATCGAAAGAAGATGGTTAACGAGGGTTCTATTTGAGAGGGGGGAGGGATGTACTTCAACCACCCTCAAATGATCTTTTCAGGAAGTATGCCAACATCATAGGAAGCAACATACGAAACTTCAATTTCTTGAGAGCAATAGGCCTGAATAAGCAAATTTCCTTATCTGTGCACCCAATGCAACAAAACAATACCTATTCACAGAGCGCTCTGCTCCGACAATACATGGCAACACTATTGTTTCAGATAAATCGTCTGCTTAAGTAGAAAAACTTGATAAATTTTTGTTGTTGATTGAGTTCTAGGGGTTTGTAATGTCTGATCCGTCACTCGTGTTTAAAGCACTGAAACTCCTTAAGTATTTGACTTGTTGGTCTCGTAGCATACTGTTCTCTATGAAAGCCTTTTTTATTATCAAGGCTCTAATTTTCTTGATATTTACATACATAGGCCCGACTATATTACGCACTAACCTCTCCACTATACATACCTAACATAATTGGTCATTACAACCCCTTAGTCTGCATTACGACCTAGTTTCTTACACCACTTATGTTGTGTGTGTTAATTTGTTGATACATGAATGGCGGGACTTACTAGTTAAAGTCGACAGATGTTTGAGAAACTTTTCATGGCAATTTTATTTCAATTCTCAGAATTTTTGTTAGAAATGTGCTGAGAGCTAGTCGCCGAAGATATATTTTTTCATTTTCCATTTAGTTGAAGATGGCTGACCTCGATTTGAATCGAGGCCTCATGTCTAATAAGCCAACACACTGCCTAATAGACTACGGAGACTACAATTAATCTTTTTGCTATTTTTTCTTGAAATCCTAGTCCTCAAATGCTATTCTTTTATTTGATCGGAAACCTCTCCTCTGTTGATATAAAAGATAATTTTCAATTTGACTTTGATCCCGACTCTTTCTTTCTGTCTTTCAAATGGTCAGTACCTTGTGTAAGATATTAAACAAAGCATTCCTTTCTAGTTCTGGCAATCATCCAAATCGCCAATTTCCGGTTACTTTGAAGGTATACATTTTTCTAATTCCTAAGACTGAATTCCTTCTTTCCAGATTGATTTGACTGGTGGCCAGCTTGTAGATGTTTCGTTTGGAAGGTTTGCTTGGTAGTATTTTGGTTTCAATGTCGGCTCGTAGTATTTTAGCTGCTATTCCACATTCGCCCAGTGCTTTAATAGTTTTTTCATTGTATGAATGAACTTTATGTCAGTTATAGTGGCGTTTTGCATGACATATTGCACCTCTTTTTAAGCCACCCTGTGTAATAGTCATACATTTTACTTTATTATGGATTTTTTATTTTTATTTTTGTTGTTGTTTTTTTATTTTCTTTTAACAACAATGAAATGGCACACGTTTATTCTTCGTTGTTCATATGGGGGGGCCCCATTAAAATAGTCTTTGTATCAATGCTGATACATTTTCTTACAATAATTTATTTTTTATTTGTTTTTGTATTTATTTAATAATTTGTTTTTATTTATTCTTTTTATTGTTGTTTCTTTTCATTCTCCATTTATTTTTTTAATTTTTTTTCATGCTATTTTTTTTGCTATTTTATTGCAGACCAACAACATGCGTTTCCAAGTCAATTTTTTGTTCAATAAGTTTCATGTAAGAAATATTGAATATTGTAAGTATGTATGAGTGTGTATGTATATCTATGTATATGTATGTGATAATGTAATTTGTGAATTGAAATCAAGTAACTAACAATCAAGCAACCCAACCCAATTCTTTACACATAATGAGCCAATATTCCAAGTAAATGTAAATACGTGTGTATGACTGACTGTAAAACAGAAGGTGTTCTCGCCCTCTAACCATTCATTCATTATCTTTCAAAAACGGAAATATTTCTTATGAAGGTACACAAAAAAGCAACGTTTGAATGCAATTGTTTGCGTTGGGAAAATATAAGGGATTTTAATTTAGACTGACTATCTAACTGAGCGATTCATCAAGGCATAGATCAAACCTGTATAGATAGGCTAAGGCTTGCCCTTGATCCATGCAAAATGCAAAGCTTCAGACAACTTCATAGGGAATAATCTTCGATTAGATTCATACATACGTACATACATACATAATTGGTCATTACAACCCCTTCAGTCAGGATTACCATCTAGTTCCTTCCCCCCCCCCCACTCATGATGTGTGCATTAATTTTATACATGAGTGTAGGGACCTACAGTTTAGAGACGCCTCCTAACGAAAGATTTAAGAAACTTTTAATGGCAATTTTATTTTACTCTCTGAGTGTTTGCCAGAAGAGAAGAAGTCATTGAAGAAATTCGTTTCGTTCAGGATGTCTGAGCTGAACCACAATGGCCTCACGTCTAATATGTTAACACTGTAACTACTAACACTAGACTACGATGTCTTTCCCAGGCGTACTACTGCAGAGCAGTCATTGCGAAGGAAATTAGTTTTCCAGAAAGTTTGTATCAACAGATCTAATCTACGTACGTATCTCACTTGACTGAGTTTTTGGTATTAAAGATCCCAATCCAACCTATCTACCTACCCGTACGTAGCTCTGTTAATACAAATTTTCCAGAAAACTTCTTCCCTGGCGGTCCGTTGTGAGGCCACAAGTAAATGCAGTCCCTGTACTGATCGAGTTTCACTAAACTAGGGAAGAAGTTGGTCAGTGCAAGGGCTGCATATTAAATGTACGGCGAAGTCTTCAACGCTGTATGGCGAACTTGAACTGGAAGTTAATGTGAGATCCGTTGTGAGGCCACAGGTAAATGTAGTCCCTGTACTGACCGAGTTTCTGAAAAATAGGGAAGAAGTTGGTCAGCGCAAGGGCTGCATATTAAAATGAACGGCAAAGTCTTCAGCGCCTTATGGCGAACTTGAACTGGAAGTTAGTGTGAAGAAAACCAATGTTTTCTTTATCTTTGTTAGTCATTAAAGCGACAATGATTTTTATTTTTCCTTTTATTATTCCTTTTTGTTTGTTAAAGTGATTATCACATCCTTTGAAATAGCACAGGAGGAGTTGCAACATTAGTTCTTATGTGGCTCTCCACGGAGAAATCTACAGATTTTCGTTTTGAGCATAGTTATAGGATAGGGCAGCACATCTTTGAAGGAGTCCTAGTAAATTCATTAGTTCCTGATGTCCCACCGAAAAGATTAAGGAAATGTTGCTTACATCACTGACTAATGTTATCTCCTTTCGGGTATCGATTTGCCACAGGGCCTACTAATATCAACTTGATGTCTTGAGTAATTTAATACGATTTGTTAAATCTAAGCCCATAATTATTCACTAACCCATAACATATTAATTAATTTGTAATCTATTTAATCAAAACAAATCATTGCCAATAAGAGTGACTAATTATTAGGGGGGCACTCCCATTTTACAATTTACAAAAAAAAAAAATCTTGAAATTGCAAATCTTTCCAAATGCTGACAACTTTTTAAACAAAATGCTTCACTGTTAAATGAGAATAATAAATTCAATTAAAAAAAAAATTAACAAAAAAAAAAAAACAATTAATTTGAACGCATTGCAAGGCATTTTACGAAGCCAAGGAATGTTGCCGATTTATAAATAACTCGGATAAAATGAAAAGTTGATTTCAAATAGTTGGCCCATTACAGCAATATTATAATTACATTATATGATGGTACATATGTATTGTATGTACGTACACACCAGGTCATACAGTTCAAAGAATATGGGCGATGAATCATATAACTTTGCCGTACCAAAATTTATTAAAAGATAAATTGGAAAAAACGAAAGCAAAGCCCAAGAAAAAAAAAAAGCCAATTCAAACATGAACTTTATTTTATTATTATATTCCGGGCAGACGAGACCAGTACCAGACAGGTACAGCCGATCGTCATATTATCACACACGCACTGCCACCATCCATCAAAGCCATCATCAGCGTCTATTACAGCATGAGTGATGATGATGATGCATGATGATGGAGCTCGTAGCGGGGTATAAAGGTTCATCGTGTATTTGGTAACGCATTAGAAAATCTCTAGAGTTACGAAACGCTATAAAAATCGCGTTTAATTATTGAAATTAGTTTCTGAAACTTATTCCATGAGTTATTTCATGCAAGAAGCTGTCTGTCATAGCATAGAGTGCCGGGTTGTTTGTATCGCCCTATAAAAATCATTTTCTTGTTGCTGTGTACTATGCCAGCCAAAGTTTATTTTTCAAATCATTTGCGTTTCATTTGAGATACAAAACGTTTAATGGCTAGAACTAATAATAATTTGGAAGATTTCTTGGAATCAAATCTGTTTTCTAAACTGCATCTACAAAAAAAAGGGGGGGGAGAAAGTGTTGAAATGCAGATGCTCAAGATGACTAAATATCCAGCCATCCATCCATGTGTTCATATTCATAAAAATATACGCGATGTGATCTGATATTTTCATTAAAAAAAACAAAATTTATGATATTCCTCATTAGAGTATAATATTTCAGAAGTTTTCTTGTGTTTTCTTGTTTCATTGTATTTTTTAAAGTGTTAATTTATTTAACGGGCTCCATCCATCCATCCACACTTTTTTTTATTTTGCCATTGAAACAGTAAATTGAACTTTATGGTCGAATAGGTTTTTTTTTTGTCATGAAAAACTAAAATTAAAATGAAATCAAAAAAAGAAAAAAAAAGAGAAAAAATATTCAAAAAAAAAATTCATTTCTTATTAAGCGTTGTTGGCTGATGGCTGGAAATTAAGAAAAGTGCAACCGACACCACAGCGCAAGTAATCTAGATTTTATTGCACAAGGAATTCCACTACCATATGCTATAAGTTTCCATAAAAAGTTTTTGACAAAACCGCAAGTGCCCATTGACCCTTTCCTCGTATATAGAATTTCGAATAGAATTCATAAACAGCGATCAGATAACAGGACTTATTTTATACTGTGATTGGTGTAGTGGTGCTTAGCTAACAACGGTTTAAACCAGCAAAATCAGAATGATTTTCCAATTAACAAAAGTAGGAGGCTTTAAGTCCACTTAATTTAATACACCGGGTGGCTTATTAAAGCCAAGCTAACAGTATGATATCTGTTACCATTGCTGGTATAAATATTGGGGAATGACGGAGCGCTTAGGGTTCTCGATGTGAAAATCCAAAGCGTTCAAAGAATAATTTTCATGACTTGGAAAAGTTTCTCAAAAATCCGAAGGTTCGGAAAAGACTTTAAATTGTAGATCTTGCCGCTTATGGGTAAAATTAACACACACACACACACAACATTGGTGGTGTGAAAAGCTAGGTTTTAATGCGGGCTAAAGGGTTGTAATGATTAATTACAACTGAGAACATCTCCCATGTATGGGAATCAGCGCTACGAATTCTGTTTTCAAGCTTATCGACCATGTACCGTAAGCTATTCAACTCTATTGATTCATTAAAGCACCAACACAATGTGGCTCATAATTTTGCTAACAAGAAAACCTATTCCTCATGCGCGGCGGATTCAAGATGGTTAACCAGGGTTTAATATTAAGACAGTACTTCAAACACCCCTCAAATGATCTTCTCAGGAAGTATCCCAACATCATAGGAAACAACATACGAAAACTCACAATTCTTGTGAAGCAATAGGACTGAATAAGCAAATTTCCTTATCTGTGCAACCAATGCAACAAAACAATACCTATTCACAGAGCTCACTACTGATCCGACAATACATGGCAACACTATTATTTCAGATAAATCCTTTGCTTAAGTGAACAAATTCGAAAATTTTGTTTGTTGATTGAGTTCTAGGGGATTCACTACTGATACTTATAGCAGAATAAACAAAAAAGCTTCCAAGCGTTTGCTCACCTCTATTACATAACGGTGAGGCCGTAAACCTAAAAATATTCAGTTCCAGCATTAAGTTTACAATTTGAAATCGCCAACGAAGATGTCAACGTGTTGAAAACATTTATTAACTGTTGTCCATGGTGGTTTTTTAAGATAATCTGGCCTGCGTTCGAAGTACAGTCACCCCCTATGCTTGAGAAGCTGCCAAAGTTCAATTGAAGTGGAACTTTAGCGCTATAAATAGAGAGAGACTGCTATCACTCTGCGACACAACGGAATGTATTATACAGCGGAGTTCACAGGCTAGTCCAGGAAATAAAAGTCCTTACTTGGAAAAGATGGATTAGAGATAGGAGATGTTTTCAACTGTACGCACTAGGGTTATATACGATATGATTTCCCTGGGAAGCCTCATTGAGGTTTTATTAATCAATTTGATCAATCTACTGATTATAGTTTGATAATGGACTTGCCTTTTAGCCATCAGATTGCCTGTTGAGTGTACAGAGATATAAGGCGACATACTTAGTTTAAGTACAAGCAACTGATTGCTGAAGCCCCAACTAGGAAAATAGATGTTGCAGTCGTCTCATGGAACTCTTCAAAACCTAAAGGATGTCAAAATCTTTGCCCAGAGGTCTTTGTGAGTCGACTTGGAGTGTAATAGATTGGGATCAGGTTGAATCAATTCAAGGATTTACTTCATCCTTACACTTTCTAACCCCAAATGCCTTGGGACAGACAAAATTTCAGATACACGAAGTCACTGTAGTCTAATAGGATAGAGTGTTGCAGTGAAAAGTTCTTCAAGTGGTGAGAGAGAGACTAGGTTGTAATCTTGACTAAAGAGATTTAATGACCAATTAAGAAATTAGCTTAGTTTTGTAATGCCCAGTGAATTGCAAAGATGCAGGATGTAACTTTTAAAGTAAATTGTTCTGGGTCGGTAGTTAATATTGTGGCTGGATGACAGACTACATATTAGTGAGTGTGTATAAAACATCTACAATAACTGTAATCGACTGTTAACTTAATAGCATTCGTTACCATACTTCAAAGTCGACTTCACTGAACATGTCATGGAACCGTTAATTCGCATATAAATGTTCAGTTGACCACGACAATGAACTTAAACTTGAGTGCTTAAATTTTGAACATCACATCATCACTCTCCATCACTCTCCCCCTACTAATACTGTCACTAACAACAACAACACTGTCTGTCTATAAAAGTAATTCATGAATGCAAACATTGAACATTATTTATCAGAGATTTATTGTTTTTGTTTTTGTTGTTTGTTTTTGTATTTGAATTTTCAAAAATATTTTCAAAACAATTAAAATTGATTTGTTTTTGTTTTTGTTGTTGTTTTTATTTTCATTTGTTCTTTGGTTTCATTATGAATGATTGATTTCGTTGGTACGTGATTATTGGTTTTTGTCCCCAATTTAAATTGTGATTAGAAATGATTGCAATTAAATAAAATTATTATTATTAAAATTTAATATAATAATAACAAAATTTAAAATAGTTTCGCATTTAACCTTTTTTTTTTATTTCAAAAATAATAATCTGCTGTAAAGTTTATAATTATTTTTGTAAGTGACTCACTATTTTCTGTTTCTTCTCTCAATTAAAAAGCAATGCACGTCAGTAATTTCAGTGTCAAAAAGTGTTTGACAATTAAATTAAAAAATAATTAAAAAAAAATTTTTTAAATTATTAGAAGATATGTTTGTTAATTGTCTGGCGGCTTTATCTTTTGTCGCACTTTTTTGTTTTTCTTTTTGTAATACTTCATGTTATGCCAGTTGTTTTGGAATTTGAAATTCCAAAAAAAAAAAAATTTTTTTTAATGGATGAAAATCAATTACAATCAATGCAATATAATGCAAAATAAATAAATTATGGAAAATTTTTGCCAAGAATATTTTAAAATTTAAAAACAAAAAAAAAAATTTTTTTTTTATGATTAACTCGATGGGAATTAGGAAATTTCAAAAAGGAATGCCTCCTATTGAATCCATTAATATCATTAACAGGCTTTTTGTTTGCTTCTCAACAAGAGACCTTTTCATAGCGTCTTGTGGTATTAAATCCCATAAACTTTTAGGTCAACTGGTCTGCTCTAAAGGGTGAAATGAATTGCTTACCAAATCTGTCTCTCAATATGTTCAGAGGGTATTGCGTGTTGTGTGGCATGTAGCACTACATGGCAATCTAGTTCAATCTAGTGTTTATTTGGAAACCAGGAACAAATGATCCTTAAGGACATGTCTACATGACAATGACATAATTTGGATAAAATTCATTCCTTATTCCATAAAGTTGTTTCTATAATTGTGAAAGGCCAACCAGAAATTACCAGAAAACCAGAAAAAGACGTTAAAATAGGCTTAATGGTATTACAGAGGGAACTTGAGACCGATTTTCTCTGGATTTGTTTAAGCCAATGAAAATTCAGAAAATCTTTTAAAGAATTTCATATTTTCTTAGGGCTAGAACAGAGTGCCCATGCTAGATATAGAAGTCCTCCTTAATTGGCCATTACAATCCTTCAGTTAGAATTACGGTCTAGCTTCTCACATCACTTATGTTGTGTTGGGACCTACAGTTTAAAGTCGAATCCGAACGACAGATTTTTTTTGGGAAACTTTCCATGGCAATTTTATTTCAACTCTCAGAGCTTTTGCCAGAAATCTGCTGAGAGGAAGCCGCCGAAGAAATATTTTTTTTTTCATATTTCTGACTACAAAACAGTATTTAGCAGTGAAAAGGAGAATCGAAAGACTTCTGTCCTTAAGTCGCAATACCCTCAATAGCTCAAGAGGGACTCTAACGAGTTACCGTCCTTTTGGTAAGCATGCTGAAAGATTTGGCACTCCGGCAAATGCAAGTTTT
>QOCX01001805.1:0-22674 GCA_005959815.1 Sarcophaga bullata | reverse complement strand
ATTTATTTCAGTAACAATTTGGTTGATAAGTTTTTGCTAAAAGTGATCTTGTTCACTGACCCTAGGTCCTTGAAATTATTTTCAATGCTGACTAATAAGGAAATCTTTGAGCTTTGGCAGCCAATATTCAAGCTTCTATTGCCGCTAATACGGTTAGATTTATAAGAAAATTTAGTCCGAAATTGAACCAATCTATCAGACTATAAGAAACCAAATTCGTTTCAATAATATTTCTGTCTTGTGTTATCTTTTCAAATTGTTAAACTGTGAATAAACGAACTCTATAGTCTAGTAGGTAGAGTGCTGGTTTATTAGACGTTAGGTCGCGGTTTGAACGCCAGGTCAAATATTTCCAACGAAACGTAATTTGAAAAAATATTTCTTCGGAGACTTCTGAAAAAAATTCTGTGAATGTGATTGCCATGAAAAGTTTCTAAAAAAATATGTCGTTCGGAAGCTGTAAGTCCCACCACTCATGGATAATATTAATATTTATAACATGGGTGGTATGAGAAGCTAGATTGTAGTCTTAAAGTATTGTAATGAGCAATTAAGCAAGTAACACTACAAATGAGAATTTTGAAAATAAAATCAAAAAGGACTAAAACCCTTTAACTAAGCTACGAATTTGGACTCGTGCGACTATTTCTTATTTTGAAATTTGAAGAAATTGCTCGAGAATATAGATTTGACCTCTGCAATGAAATCGTCTTACAAGCAAATCTATTTTGATGATCTTAAAAAACTTGGCTTATGTAGGAGATGAAAAAAAATTTGAAAATTTGTACGAAAAAGTAAAGTGTACAAAGTTCAAAGGCCAAATATGCTGGAGAAATAAAATTATTTTTTTTTTTAACAGAAAGCATGTATTGCATTCACAAATCGTGAACATTTATGTATTATACATTGCGTTTTTACTTGTTACAGACATCTTAGCTTCTTACTTTTTGGTGAGTTAAAGTTAAAATTTAATTTATTTTTACTACCTATACAGTATGCTTGAAACACAATTGTTTGAAATCCTATTACTACGATCAACTACAACGGATTAAATAATAATATTTCATAATTTTATTCAAAATTATAAATCATTATCGCATGTTGAAATGCTTTTAAGGTAACAAAATTACATTACCGACTGCTAAGATTCCCATGGTATTAAATTTTAACATTTCTGTGGCACAATTTCTGCAAATTCTATACAATAAAAGCAAGGAAACAAAAAAAAAATCAAAACTTTATTTGATTCAAAATCCCACAAACATCAAACAGCAAGAAATGTTAAGCCCAAGAAACTACAGTAAAATTTTTGCTCATCATTTAAAATGTTATTTCGTTCACTCACTCACTCACTCAACCGTTTGCTCGTTCATTTCATTCACTCATTCATTCACTCGTTTATGCATTTATTAAAAGGAAACATTTTTAAAAAAATGTTTTCATGTTGTTGCTGTTGGCTTTATTCAAAAACTGTTTGTTTGTTTGTTTTGTTTCTTGTTCTTTATTTTTCTTCGGATTTTTATTAAAACAGCTACTACTGCCATACTGCCACTACTACTACTACTACTACTAACTTTACTTACATTAAGGTTAAAGTTCACATTGTAAAATTTTTTTTTATACAATAAGCTTAAAATCCTCCAACCAACACGCTGCAGTGCAACATACAGTGCAGCGTGAAGGAAAAAAAATTAATTCCATTGTAATGTCAAGATGTTTAAATGCCACCAGGCATTATATGCAACAAAACAAAATGAAAAACAACTGTGTTTAGGAACAAAGCTAATGCCAATATCTTTTTGTTGTTGTTGTTGTTATTTTACCAAACAAAAGAAAAAGAAAACGTTTAAGTGCCAAACTTATTATACAGGTGCAGTTGATATTGTCAATTGTTATTTAAATTGTTTTTTTGTTTTTGTTTTTGTTTTTGTTTTTGTTTATAAATAAACAAGAAATAAATATGTTGGTTATTGAAAACAGAAAAAAAAAATTATTAAGTTTTTGTCAATTGCAATGGCGTAAGACATAATTTAAATCGAAATAATCACATTCGTTTCAGATATCGAAACAGATTTGGTGACACAATAACCAACCACCTGAGGGCAATACTGTGTAACAGCATTTTAAATGGCAATTGATGTTGGAATTCTAAGAACACCCCTATGATTTCAATATTTTGTTTATAATTTTTTTTAGATAAAAAGGAAATAACATGGAATATGTACATACATATCAAATTCGGCTCAATATTAATATAGGGTGGGCCATTTAAATTCTAAATTTAAAAATGCAATAAAATAAAAATTTATTTTTTTTGTTGAAAAGTACAATTGTTTCGGTTGGCTGCCGTGGAAGGCCTCTTAGTACCTCGTTCTATGGGACCAGTTGACGTGCATTTTATCGCGTATATGGGCTCGTATCTCTGCAATGGCATCACGAATGTTGGCCTCCAAATGCCTAATTGTGTCTGGTTTGTCTACATAACACTTTTCTTTAACGCCGCTTCCCAAAAAAAGAGTTGAAGGGTGTCAAATTGCAGCTTCTTGGCGGCCAATTAATGTCATCATTTCAGCTAACTAAACGGCCATTAAACGTGTGACGCAATAAATCGATTGAGGCATGAGAACGGGCACAAAAAATCCGATTATCATGGTGTGATAGATATCGCCATTCACCATAATGACGTCTTCGCTCCTCAAACCGCACCAAACAGTCACCCGTTAAGGATGCGTTGGCTTCTCTAAGATCATGTCTTCCGTTTTTCAGGGCCCCAAATACGGCAATTTTGGTCATAAACGTTAACCCCACTAAGACGAAAATGAGCTCATTCGAAAAGCTGATTTTTTTGGCCCCATATTTCCAATAAATCCCAACGTTATCAAGCGTAATTCGATCTATTACGTTTAGTGGGTTAATATTTTGGCAACGTTGCGCTACTTTCTATGATTGTGTCCATGCTGTTCAATTTAAGCTGATGTTTCAAGATGTTTGTTCTTGCTGTTTAATTCGATTTCTCGAAAACTTATTCAAATACCAGGCTTATCTTTAATTAATAAATTAAAATTAATAGAAAAAAAAACTACTCCGATCAGTTTCAGTATGTCTGCCTTAGAGGTCATCTTTTTAACAGACGCCTGGATCATAATTTAAAGCCCCATGCTTCCGTTTAACAAGCAAACAATTAAAGTGGAATAATATTATCAGAAACGCTCTAATTAAGCTTTTAAGCTCTCCATAAAAACTAAAGAATTTACTTCGCACTCTTTTTACTTCAATTAAATGATTGTTTAGCCTGATTATTCTTTTATAAGATAATATTTATAACAGATAATGATTAACTTCCTTAACAACGACAATTCTTTCTCACTCTCCATCTCTCTCTCTCTCTCTTTTCTTGCATTTCTTCTTAAGTATAATAAAGACTGTGCAATAATTTAAATATTATATTTCTGTAACGTAAATTGTTATCCATCTTCGTTGGCCTGCCAACAGCCATAGCATCAATTTATCTGTTGGTTGCATTATTTCTAATTTACTTGTCTTGTTATAAAATTGTTACCATGTTCTGTTACTCATTTTAATAAATAATTTCACATTTTTCTTGTTTACAACTACAACTACAAACAAAAAAAAAACAAAAAAATATAAGATTTGAATCTCCCCATACAGCTCAAATACATTTAAAAATAAAAGAAAGATGAAAATTCTTT
Source organism: Sarcophaga bullata (assembly GCA_005959815.1). Classification (NCBI taxonomy): domain Eukaryota; kingdom Metazoa; phylum Arthropoda; class Insecta; order Diptera; family Sarcophagidae; genus Sarcophaga; species Sarcophaga bullata. The sequence continues at coordinate 18,964 of QOCX01001805.1, read as the reverse complement.
ACGATATTAAGTTATCAAAATACAACTGCTGCTGTTGAGGCTGTCGTTTGTGTAGCAACACTATTTTTCATGCTGAATAGATAGATAGAGTGGTGCCAAGATCTATATTTTCTTACTAAAAGAAATGCAAAAAAATTAAATGTTTGTCTAACACACACACATACACACATACAGACTTAGGCAGATGGATGAATGGATACTAACTAGGATACTTAAACTAGTAACAGAGAAGCATGTTGCATCATTGATGAAGATAAAGTCATAAACGAGCATAATAAAACATTTCTAAAACCAATGTATACGAACCGAACGTTTGTTTGAGAAGCGTAGCATCAGTAAAAGAGAAAGAGAAAATCAAGGTGTTGTAAAATAAATTATTTGTAATTTAACAAAATTCTGGTTTTGCTACTCTTATTACACTTAATAATTCTGACACTCTATGCACCTCTGTCCACACAACCAAACTAAACCCAACCAACCAAACATCGAACAGCAATCAACTACATTTGTCTGCGTATTTTTTGTCTTCTACCATACTTTACACACAGTTGGAGAAATGCCTCATCTGATCGTACGTTTTTTTTTTCGAACTAGAATGTAAATGATTGTCCATTTTTTATTTCATAAACAGCAGGCCTAACTAAGTAGTAATCGATATCTATGGCAAATGTTTTGATTAATTTTAAATAAGAAATAATGATAATAAAAAAATGCATCAAAAAAACCATAAAGGAGCTTAAATTCAACTACTCACCTGTACACCGAATACCTCCTTTACTTCTTTATATAATTTATTTCTTGCTTCTTCATTTCTCTCTTCCTTTTCTTCTTTCCTTTCCTTCTTCTCGTAGCTAACCAGCTTTCAAATTGCTTAAAATAACAAAACCATCTTTTCTCTTCTTCTGACATCATTGACTATTAATCGCATCCGTCTGGCCTTACTTTTCTCTTTCTTTCTCCATTCTTCTAGAACCTAAAACACAAAACTCATAAGAAAAATACCGTAAATCATTACTTGAAAAGTCACCTTAAGACTTCCTCCTGTACAATTTCCTGGATAAAATAAGGCTTAAACACACATTTTGTTAATTGAATACATACATGTATGTAGTACATTTGTATTCCTAGTTCGATAATTTTGTAGGAGTATTCAAGAATTTTTAATCAGAAAGAAAATTTTGTTCTATCTCTTGCATTTGAACTGAGTTTCCTTGTATTAAGCACTTTATCACTATCCGTTCGGGCACTTGTTCTGTCGTCCCAATACTTATCTCTGTATGACTTACAGTTGTTGGTTAGCAAAAATTGTTAAGAAAAGTTTAAATTAATTACGTAACAGTGAACGTAACAAACTGCCAACTTACATTGGATAGAACCGTGCAAAGATTGAATCTATTGCTCTTGCTTTTTATTTCCATATTGCTTGTACTTTAAATGATAAGTATAAAGGTAACAAAGAAAAAAACAAAAATACAAGACAAGTTCTTCCAAATTGTAAAGAATTTCATTTTATAGAAGAGTGGTATCTGTCCTTGTTGGTTTGGAATTGCTGCAATCTTTGACTAGCAAAACTGTATCACGTAATGATTTTCGGCAATTATTGAAATTGTTCAAGTTAATTCGTATTTCCTCAAAAGCAAAAATTAATTGGATGACAAATCCTGCACCAATATCCAGTACGATATCAAAATAGACCCATGGATGAACTGGGCAGACGGGCTGTTCCAAAATAGCCAATCAGAACAAAACTTTCAAATCAGCTTCATATAGGATTACAAAGAGACATTAATTTTGCCATTCGCGGTTGGACTAATTGTACTTTGATGGACTTAACACCGAACACAATTATATGGAGAAAGTTCGTTAACTATTTAATAAGCGGAGCAATTATTGAATCAGCAGAAGGTCAAATTAATAATTTCAGAGACTGTAACTCTACTACATCACCTGTTTATATTACAAAAAAGGAAAATAGAAGTCGCTGTAGCCTAGTAAATATCTGAAAAAATTATTTCTTCGGTGACTTCCTCTCAGCAGATTTTTAGAAAAAAGTCAGGGAGAAAATCAAATTGCCATGAAAAGTTTCTCAAAAATCTGTAGTTCGGAGTAGACTTTAAACTGTAAGGCCCATCACTCATGTATACATTTAACACACACAGCATAAGTGGTGTGAGAAGCTAGATCGTAATCCTGATTGAAGGTTTGTAATAACCAATTATGTTTATAAGTCTGTATGTAATAAAGTAACTTTAAGTTTAACTTTGGTAAAAAGCCCATTGACAGCACTTCATAATTTTTTAACATAATAAACCTGGTATAGCCCCTAGTACATTATGAAACAATAAATAAAAATCTCAAAATAATTCAACAAATACTTTTTGCAACTTATGACCTTTTTCACTGTATTGTCTGGTACAAAAACTATACAATTACCGAAATACCATCACATCCAATCTATTTTAGTAACACAGGAAAAAAAAAAGTGCAAACAAGACTCAAAAAAAAAAAGAGAGATGTACACGTACCTTTTCCTCATTTAAGCTGTTAAAGAGGAAAGAAGACAAAAAAAGTTAAGAAAAACGGTTTCTTAACCTGCTTGTAATGTCACACTTCTTTTCCCTGGAAACATTTAATGAAAATTTCTTTGTAACAAAATAATGCTGACAATTTTCCTCTTCATTTTTTATTTTCCTGTGATTTTCTTGTCTCGTTTACCTGTTAAACTTTACCTGTCTTCATTATTGTTTTGTCAAGTTACAGGTTGTAGTTCTTATAAAGAAGGCAAAAAAAAAAAAAAAATTAAAGAAGAAGCTAGCATAAGAAGCATTAAAAATATCTTTTGGCTGTGAAAAGGAAGTCTCCAATCTTGCCACATCATCGTTATTATTATCAACCGTGATCTTCATTGCATTTTTAACTTCATAAACGTTAACTGGCCTTAAAATATAACCAACTCAGCATTTACCCTGTTTACTGTTTGTTGCACTTACTAACTATTGTTGTTGCCATCCATGTTAGCCTGTATTTTTTTTATTTATTTTTTTTATGAACCTCAATTACTGCCGCTACATCATTAGTTAAAATAATAGTGGAAAATGTTTTTTTTTTTTTTTTTAACTTGAGGTTTGTGATGGAAACTTAACAAAACACTTCCCTTTTTTTTCAAACCACAGAGAAAAAAATATTTTGTTTTTAAAGATTAACACAATCTAAGTAACAGATAGTGATCCGTAGTGATAATAATAAAATTGATGATAGAAATACAAATAATTGTGAACAAAATTCTAGCCACGTAAAAATATGAATATTTTGTTGGATTTTATTCCATCTGACTGACTGCGATAAGTAGTCGCCGTAGTCTAGTAGGTAGTGTGTTGGCTTATTAAACGAAAGGCCAGTGTTCGAAAATATTACGTCGGCTGCTTCCTCTTAGCAGATTTCTGGCAAAAACTCTGAGAGTAAATAAAATTGCCATGAAAAGTTTCTCAAAAAAATCTGTCGTTCGGAGTCGACTTTAAAGTGTAGGTCCCTCCACTTATGGATAAAATTAAAACACACAACAATATATGTGATGTGGGAAGCTAGGCCGGAATCCTGACTGAAGGGTTATAATAGCCAATTATGTATGTATGACTGCGATAAGTAAGGGGAATTAATTGAATTTAACGGGTGATTTTTTTACCATTAAAGGACTAACAAAGAAACAACGCTTGAAAATCAGTGAATTTCATTATAAAAATACCTCCTACTGCGCACCGTTTTGTCGGCGTACTGTGTACATCAACAAACAGATTTGTAACATTTTGTTAGAAAAACAGCCAGAGATAGAGATAGTCCTGAAGCTGCCATTATATTCTGAAATGTATGCCTTTTGGAGCGTACTTCTTCAACGAATAAGAAAATCGCAACATATCATGGCTATTGACTAGTCATCTTTTTTTTCTGCAAAAATGAAAGATTTGAATTTGATTCATATCTAGTTTCAGTAAAACCACATGCCATATGCCATATCCGACGTATTGTAATAGGTAGGGTGTTGGCTTATTAGACGTGAGGCCACGGTTCAAACCCCAGATCAATTATATCCAACAAAACGAAATATGAAAAAATGTCTCTTCTGTGTCTTCCTCTGTACAGATTTCTGACAAAAACTCTGAGACTGAATAAAATTGTCATGAACATTTTCTCAAAAAATCTACCGCCACTCATGCATAAAATTAACACACACCGTAAGCGGTACAAGAAGCTTGGCCCTAACGTCCGTTGGCTAAAAGGATGTGTTTTGTACTGACGAAATTTTGTATGTGTATGTATGTGTGTATGTATGTATGTATTGTATGTATGTATGTATGGTATGTAGGGTGTATGTATGATGTATGTATGTAGGTTGTATGTATGTATGTATGTATGTATGTATGTTTATGTATGTATTATGTATGTATGTATGTATCCTATGTATGTTTTTTTTTGTCTTAAGCCCGGAGGTGGGGAATTCTTCGAAGACACTTTTGTTCCGACAAAAGAGTGCGCGATTCGCCATCACTGGCTGGCCTGATGTACTAAACCCACCTCTACCACACCTCAACCACCTCTCCCCCGCGGGACTGCCGTAAGGTATCTACCTCGCGGGGGCTGTTAGCTTTAAAGCTTTATCCGTACTTAATTTAATTTCGCTTTCGTTGTCCAACCTTCGAAGGTTCCAGCATAAACTTCAGCCCATTCTCTGGCTGTATGTAGCTCCATAGAATCCTGAATTCATTCACCTCTTCACTAAGCTGGTTCTGTACCAGAAACTCGTTTTACGCGGCTGCCATGCTAAATCTGCGGCGGGCAGTTAGAATATGCTCCGCATCTCCGCCCTCATCTACACGACGCGTTGGGCAAAGATAGGGGAACTACTCCATGGTCCCAGATCTGTGGGAGGTACTTCCTGAAGATCCCTGACCAGTTTAGGAACTGGTCACGTAATAGTTCAGCTCGCGTGTATTGTTCTCATCCAACGAGGTTATATCGGGAAACAAGGTTGAAAATGGTCCTCTCTCCCTTTAAACTGTTTTCCCACCGGTGACGTGCCATTTTGCATGGAAGTCCTTCGTTCCTCCCCTCTTATAGTTTCTATGTGGGTGTCCCGGTTGCTCGAGCGCGAAGGAGTATATCCGCCTCAAAGTCTGCATGCGCCGTAATGTGCTATCTCTTATATATGTCTATATTATGTGGAACAATTTCATTAATATAAGGAAAGAGGGCTGGCTTTCGATCTCTTTTCAGCTTGAGAAAAAATTTAACAAATTTTTCGAAGTATTTTATCAAAGTTTATCAAAAAAATTAAACAGAAAAAATAAATTTTTATTGCTTCATTTGTGGTTAACCAATAACGCGTTTTAGTTATAACTCTATATTAGAGAGGATAATGTCGTTTTTGAACTTTCGTTTCATTTTTTTCTTAAATAATCACATATTAATCCTTGGTTAGCTATATAAAATCATTAAAACAAGTACTCCACATTTGAACATAAATGAAATCGCATTAAAGAATTCCGTCCATATATATGACTCCAGGATATTGTAATAAAAAGTTTGGAAAATTTTTTTTTTGGAGAATATTTTGTAATCTATTCGTAGTTATGAGTTTATTTTTATGGGTATTTATTTAAAAAAAAAGTAAAACAGTAACAGTTTTAATTGAATATGAATTTTCTCGTCTCATTTTAGGTAAGGTAGTGCGACAGGTCCAAATAATTTCCAATGCTAGGAAAAACTGTGGAGTAGAGACTTTTAGACACTAGTATTATAGAGCAATACTTCAATAAATCGTGTTAAAAATATTGATTTACACGATCGTTTATTCTTTTCATTGAAACTTTTTTAATTTAAATTTCTGTGACTGATAACAAAAACCAGCAAAAGATTCTATCGAAAACAAAATTAAAAAGTTTATTTTGTAAGAAACTTTTGCTAAAAAAAAATACTTAAAAATATAGAATATATTCTATTTTAAATTTATTCCACTCGAACAATATATGCTTGGCCCAATAGTTTTTCTGTGTTCGAAAATCTTGAAAAAAAACCTTTTTGTAAAGCCTTCAGCAAGTCTTCTTGAATCTTTTTTAAATCTCGTTTATGGTGACTTAAACCAAAATTTCAATTCTATTTTGCATTATTCTAATACTTTTCATACTGCAGAAGAAAATAGAAATGCTTCACAATATTGAAATCAAATAAAATAGAATGGAAATGAACTGTCATCACAAATCTTCTTGAAGTCGCCGAAGTTTAGTAGGTAAGGTATTGGCTTATTAGATGTGAGGCCTTGATTTAAACGCCAGAAATCTCCAAAGAAAAGAAGTATGAAAAAAAAATATTTCTCGTCGATTACTCCTTAGCAGATTTCTGCCCAAAAACTCTGAGAGTAAATAAAAAATTGCCATGAAAAGTTTCTCAAAAATCTGTCGTTCCAAGTCATCTGTAAACTGTAGGTCCTGTCTTACTCGTGTATAAAATTAATACATACAGCATAAGTGGTGTGAGGAGTTAGGTCGTAATCTTGACGGAAATGTACTGATGCAAGGATTTTAGGTTAAAATTTTAAAAATGATGCAGGAGCTTAATTGCCAAGCAAAATACTTCGCACTAAGGCTCCATGATTCATCAGGGAGTCTGATATCAGCATCTAGATATCTAGATTTGGATTACAAGAAAATATGCAAAATCCGTGCACCACAACACTCCTGCACCATATCCCAAATACATTTTTATGGGAGACGTTCCTCCAAGACAACTAGAGTTGTACTGACAGTCAAGAGGTTACTACAATAGAAAACGATTTGGTTAGTAAAACTGAAACAAAAACAAAACAAATAACGAACAGAGAACACTATATAAGAAAATAAAGGCGATGTTTTGTAAAAATGTTTATGCCGTTTAAAGGCTATGAGACATAAGAATAAGTCTTTTGGCTACAAGATGCAATCAAAGAACGTTTTACGAAAAAGTGAGGTCTTTACTGCTTGAAATTAACCCTACGGTAACTGATTGAACAATTAAAACAAACAAAAACTGTTAGTTATTGAGACTTAGCCTTATTATTTTTCTTTAAGCCAAAAAAACACGTGCGTTTTGGCTTATGTGAGACTAATGCTCAAACGCAGGGTTCTATTTGAGATAAATGCCAAAGTCCTGATAAATAACATTGTAGCGCCAATAACAACAGACTAAAAGGCCAACTAGTCTAGCTAGTACAGTGGCAATGAATCATAATTAAGAAACAAAAGAAAATAGCCGATTCAATAAAGCAAGGGCAACGTTCTGACGACCATAAGGAATGCGAAAAAGCACAAAAATATCCAAACGAAATAAAAGCTTAGAATATTCTACACAAGTGTTAGGTCGGCAGTTAAATCTTTTAAATTACATGCATAAACTGTAGGTATTCATTAACATCATTAGATTTCTAGAATCTTACCAAGGAGGCAAGTCATAATAAAAATTAAGAAACGAATGTAAATCGGCCATACTATCAGAAAGCCGCAACTGTGGCATCTACAAGCTGCAAGGCAATGCATTCTGGCATGGGATGAAGCAAAAGTAGCAAACTGCTAAGATTGAAAGGTTTTTAGGTGAGCATATGCTTCCAGGAGTGGCTATGTAAATAATTGACAATCGAAAAGTAGTATCTGTTCATAGAATATAATGAATTGTTAGCTTTCTAATCGATTATTTAGAAACAATTTTTTAATTTTTATTCAACCAACACGAAAGTTCCAAAAAAAAAAAAAAATTGTTAATCTGCACAAAATCTAAACCTATATAGCCTTTAAGCAATAATAATTGCATTACGAAGGCAAAATATTGAAAAATTTAAAAAAAAGAAAAGAAATTTAATATCCAAAGTCCATCGTAGCAAAATGATTTTTTGTTTTCGTTTTGCCGACAGAGGTAAATCAAAAACGGTAAAACAAATAAAAGTTATGAAAATAAAAGAAAATTAAATTTTTTTTTTACAAAAATTCTTAATAAGCATTTGACACTTTTCAAAAGCAAAAAAAAAATAGAACTGATTATATACCGACATAAATGCTATGTATGCATAATCAATTGTTGTAAAACCATTAAAAAATAACTGCTTATTTCGATGACCCATTTATGGTGAAAAAAAAAACAAACAAAAAAAAAAAATTAAACAAATTAAGCAAAATTTAAAAAGAAAATTCGAATTAAATTTTTGTATAAAAACAATGAAATTTAATTCAATTAAAGCACAGTTACTTCAGTAATTACACGAAATACAACGCGAGTATTGTTTAAATTCCTACTGACAATGAAACACTNAGCAATTACACGAAATACAACGCGAGTATTGTTTAAATTCCTACTGACAATGAAACACTTTGTTTGCCTGGCCATGATGGCTGTTATAGTTGCTATCGCAACGGCTAATCCTGCTAATCAGCATTTAGATACTGAAAACAAATCTATGCAAGTAGATTCACAAGGGGGCGATTACACACGTGTCCGAAAATCCGCTAATTATGGAAATCCTAATCCTCCTTCACCTGGAACACCTGGAACACCTGGCATTCCTGCACCACCCTGCCCTAAAAACTATTTATTCAGTTGCCAACCTAGTTTAGCTCCTGTTGCTTGTTCTAGTACAACAGGTCCTAATCCCCCACCACTTCCGCCTCAAGGTTATTATCCAATTGGAGCTCATAGTGCATACGTACCTACCTATATGGCTCCTTATGGTAATAATTATGCTCTACGCGAGTCTTATAATGGTTTTGCACCACAATCATTGCAACATTACCATCAATATTAAAGAAACGAAAAAAAAAAACAAATTGGCAACTAATTCTTGGCATTTGACTTACTGGAATGACATAAAATGTTTGAAAATTAAAAAAAAAAAAAGGAAAAAGAAAAAAATATAACAAAAAGTACTATTTTAGTTTTAATAATTTTACCTTAGTCCTAAAAGAAATAAGAATAATTAATAGATTCTCTAAAATTTTAAATAAAACATTAGAAAGCAATTTTTTGAAGTTTTACTAAGAAGAAGATAAATTGTTCTGCATTAAATTGGTACTTTTGATCTTTAAGAAAGTACATTTTGTAAAATTTTTTGTAATAAAAGTGCTAATTAGTAAATGGTCTAAAAATATTTTAAAAAAGTTCTCAGTCTCCTATCAATGGCTGTCAAATACAACCTTAATGATCCAACTTTTTATATTTCAATTAAGATTCAGGAAATTCAAAAACATTTCATTTAGAAAAGCACTTTTGGTAAATACGTTCAGAGATTTAAGGTTTATAGGGTGCGTGATTTAAAAGTTTAAATTTAAAAATGCAATAAAACAAAAATGATTTGTTACTTTCCCAATTTTTTCTCTTTGGGAGTTCAAATGTTCCGGTAGATATGACAAATTTTCGTGCACTTTCCCCAGTGTATTGGGTCGTATCCCGGAAATGGCATTACGAATGTTGGCCTTAAAATGCTCAATTGTCTATGGTTTGTCGGCATAATACTTTTCTTTAACAGCTCCAGACAGAAAATAGTCCAACGGTGGCAAGTCATAGCTTCTTGGCGGCCAGTTGACATCACCATTTCGGCTAATTAAATTGTCATTAAATTTTTGACGCAATAACTCTAGATGTGGACGCTATAAATCGATTGTGACTCAAGATGTGTGGCAAGTTGTACCATCCTGTTGAAACCAAAAATCGTTCAAATCAATAGCATGAAGAGCGGGTACAAAAAAAAAATGGAATATCATGGTCAGGTAGGTGCCTCCATTGACCGTTCCCATTTTCAAAGAAATATGGAACAATGATGCTTCCGTTCCACAAGCCTAATCAAACAGTTGCTTATAATGGGTGTATTTGCTTCTATAAGACCACGTCTGTGTTTTCTAAGCTCCAAATACGGCAATTTTGCTTATTAACGTACCCATCAAGATGAAAATGAGCATTTTTTTTTTTTTTTTTTGTTGAATAAAATGACATCAGCGGTACAGTTTTCTTTGGCCTAATGTAAATCGATTAATTACTTTCAGTGGAGATAATATAGTGAATTTTGTGACAGAGTAAAATAGCATTGCCAGATTCGAAATAATCGATGATTACAAATTTAAATCAATAGACCCTATGAAGACAATATTTAACTTGAGTAAATAAACGCTTTTAGTAATACCTTCGGTGATTTAAGATTTATTTTTCTATCTTGCCCTTCATTTTAGTCATAGAGAGCTGTTACACGGAAAATTTCACAATTTTATGGGAATTATTTTTGTACTTCGTTTCAGTTTCAATAATCAGGTTATTATCAGCGACTGTACTCAAATCATAGGGCTGACATATGACGTTGCCTAAAAACATTGCCTACGAAGAAAATATATTGAATTGTTGTACAAGCCTTAGTGGTGCATTCAATGCTCTCACTGCTCGTAATATCGTCTAGTATTGTATCAATTCTATTCAGCAATGTATTGAGTTTTTGGTAAACAATCTTGTTAGCTGCGATCGACAAACTCCTCATCTTCTTTGATGTATGGAAAAAGCATTTGCGCTGACGCGTGTTTTCGGCTTTAAGTGGTTATGTCGACGTTATATCCTTTATATCTCGATATCTTTAGTATCTATCTCTCGTATATTTCTATCTACTTCCTACATATATAGCGGTTCTGTACAAATACATTCTCGATAGTTTAGCTGTTTAGTCTTTGTAGTGTTTTCTCAAACTGAATAAACAAAAAATTTTACGAAATTAAATTGTTTTATGGTACGAATATTTCGAAAACATGGCATGGTGTGATCTTCACATAGTTTGTTTACGAATTAGAAGCCCAAAATTCGAATCCCAATGGAAATTTAAAAATGAAAATAACTGGCTTCGCCCTTCCAATATAATCCATATAAGAAGTCCCTTCACGCCCTGGAAATGAAAAAAAAAAAAGAAAAATAAACTCATTCACAAGGTTGGAATCAAAGATTAGCTAGGTTCCCTACCACTATAGCACTTACTCGGAGGAAGTTGTCCCTAGCCAGTGATAGATGAAAGCCGCATTATCCTAGGACCTACTACAGTAGACCAATCCCCTGCTTAGCTGAAACAGCAAAAGATTAACGCAACAGAAACAAGGCAGAATAGCAAACAACCGAAACGGAAATGCTTTGTGTGGAAGCCATATGCTCCTAAGAGGGATAATGGAAAAAATATTCTGAAATAAATGCCTAAAGACAGCTTCTGTGTGCAAATTTTTCATCAAAGTAGAACGAATACTGATATAACTTAAACCTTAAAGGTAACAACATAGCTGGCCTACTTGCAAAGAGTTATAATCTTCTGCATAGGGACAAACAAATGATCACAGGCCAAAATTACTTTTTTGTGAAAAGGAAAGTTGAAACAATCCTTAGTCAGGTTTACGACTTTTATACATGAGTCGCGGCACATACAGTCGACACCGAATGAGAAATTTTAGAAAAGCTTTTGATGGCAATTTTATTTAACTCTCAGAGGTTTGGCCAGAAATCTACCGAAAGAAAGTCGACGAAGAAATATCTTTCGTATTTCGTTTAGTTGGAAATGTATGACCTGGGGTTTGAAAAGAGGCCTCTCGTCTAATAAGTCAACACACTACCTCTTAAAGTATCGCGATTTCAATCCGCCATTAGGCACTTAAGAAAACGATTCTTTAAAAAAATTTATTGACACAACGTATGTCGTATAGAATTCCGAACTTCATAAAACAGAAATGAGAACGATTGATATATCCCAGCAAGGGATATATGAACGGTTTTTCAACGAGACCTAAAAGGACCCTTCCTTTTCTTTATAATTTTTTATTATTTCAAATACTGCTTTTAAATATATGTTGACTTTAAATAGATGTATTGTAGTGTTTGTGCACTTCTTTATAATTCTGGTTTGAGCTCCACATATTTCTGATGCGATAGAAAAAAAATCTTTGTTTATGTCAGTGTGTGCGTGTGTGGTTATTGCTGATCTTGTTCAGCCAGTTGCTGTATTTGTTACATCAATAAACCAGGTGCTATTGCCGTTATGTTTTCAAAAAAAAAAAAAAATCATTATTATTAAGGCTCAAACGACTACAAAACCAAAAACAACAAAGGCAAAAAACTTGCTTACATTTTCCCCTCTACAACCACGTTGGCTGCAGCAGTTGCAGTTGCAGTTGCAGTTGTTATTCACCTTTTTTTCTAGCACATCAAGCATTAGAATATTACAGCATTAGAGAAATAGCTTAGAATTCAAGTCTAACCGAAGCAGAGCAAGGCTTGGACTGGGTTGGGTTGCACACTTTGAAAAACAAGAAGAAGAAGAAGAAAAAGAATTGTGGTAGCAAAACAACAACAATAAGAAGCAGAAAAAGTCGATTTTTTTTCTGCAACTTGTATAGATTTATGATCCGTTATGTTTATTATGGCATTCTTTAACACACATACACATGCACTCACACACTCTCTGGTAAATAATTTCCTCAGCATTGACTTTTTAAACCAGTCCAGTGTCTGTAGAACTTATTGCCCGGGAAACTTTTAGAAGGCTGTAATTATTGTAGCAGTTACAGCCTGTTTGAAATAACGTATGTGATAATCTTTTTATACTTTATTATTATTTCATTGCTGTTGCTATTGTTGCTTTTTGTTGCTTTCGGATTTTCTGCTTCATATTTAAAAATATTTTTTCGTATCTGAGAATGTATGCTGATTGTTATGTTTGTCTATCTATTGGCTATTGCTTGGCTTCTTTTACATTTTCTTCTGCTGCTGTTTTGTTTTCAACTTTCTTCAATTATTTAAAGAAAACTAGGCACTTTAAGTATATATTACCCGCCAATATGAAGAGACGAAAGAAAAGGAATATAAAGTTATGCATTTAAGTAGCGCTTGATTGAGTTTAAAGATTTTTATTCATCTTAAGAGTCAAAGAACAATTGCTTAGAAGAACAGTTAAGAGAAGCATAAACGAATATTGAGAACATGCTACAAAAATGTTTTTTTTACAGAATGAGGCCTATTTAATAAGGAAGGTTGTCCATGCTGTAAAAAATTTTATAAAATGAAATAAAATGGTGGCGTATAACAACGAAATGAATCTATGTGATGTCGCCGTAGTCTAACAGGTAGTGCGGCCACAGTTCATACCCCCTGGTAACCCTTTAACAAAATAAAATAAAAAATATTGTCTTCGTCGAACATCCCCTCGGCAATTCTGGAAAAACTTTGAGAGTAAATAAAAATCGCCATAAAAAGTTTCTTAAAAAAAGTTTGTCATACGGAGTCGACTGTAATTATAGGCCCCACCAGTCATGTATAAAATTAATATACACAATATAAAGTGGTTTGAGAAGCAAGGTCGTAATCCTATCTGAAGCGTTTTTTTTTGTCCAATTATGTACGTATGTACGTATTAATATTATATCCTGAACTAAAAAAATGAGATTAGAAGGAGCATTAGTAGATATCACCCTGAAATAAGCATTTGAACTTTTCTTAAACATTTTGTTTATTCTTTTGTTGTAGCGTATGTGTATGCCTAAATCAATAAATTTCCGGTTAAAATCTGACAAGATGAGTAAAATCTTTTGTTTCCATCAAAAAGACTTCTTCCTTTAATTGTGATGCCAATAAAAGCACTTCTCTGTCTACATCAACACTTAAATGTATTACGTCTGAAAACATTACATACATACATAATTGGCCATTACAACCCTTCAGTTAAGATGTGACGCGCCGTAGGCTTCTCAGCTTTCCTCACGACCGAGGCGTGGGGTATGCTTGTGTTTTTTTAATTTGGTGATGGGATGAGTGGCGGACGGGGTCCCGTAGGCAGTTTAAGTCGACTGCGAACTACAGATTTCTGAAAAAGCTGTTTGTTCATTGGCCAATTTGTTTGACTTCTCGAGAGGTTTTTGTCAGAGAAATCTGGCTGAGAGGAATTCGTCAAGAGAATGTATTTTTTTCAGTTTTCGTTTTTGATGTCTGGACCAGGGGATTGCGGGAAACCTAGTCTTGCGTGGCTAAGTTAAGCCACGTAGCGTAACGCTGACTAGACTACGGTGACCTGCGAACATTGTCGGATGGAAAACGATTGCCAATCTTTGAAACTCACGTTTTCTGTCCTCGTGTTCAGAGAATTGTCTGAGAATTATTTATTTGCCAAAATAGTTATTCATTTTTTCAAAACATGTTTTGACTGATGGTGCCGACGACAGCAGTTAAAACGGAGAATTTCTCCTGACCAACGATGAATTTTATTCAATCAGTAAGGTCAAGTCGAATAAATGTTGTTGAAAGCCACGGCCCAACTTATTTAGCAGGGATTGTTAATTGGGTAATTGCGGAAGAAGAACGACCAGTTCCTATGCAAAAACGTTGGAGGTATCATTATCTAGGCCGGTAGACTTGATTCGGCCATTATCCTAGATTGAGTTGAGAACAAGCGCTGAGTCTCAAGGATCTAAAACGGATCTGTCAACTCAACAAATCCATGTCTTAGGAGGGTTGTGTCGGTTTGGGAAAAAATACTTTTAAAAATCGTTCAGTGCAAGTCGAGTGCATGTTACTTGGAGTAGTTTTTTGGAGACGTGGTGTTTTAGCAGACAGACTGTTCGCGCGCCTGAGCTGTAGTTTGATGCCATCTTAATGTTGTAAGAGTGAGATGCTCGTAAGAGGACAACGCAGTGTGTTTAAGGCCATTCGTTCGGTGGTACGGTGGTGTAGTCGGACTGATTTTAATGATGTCTACTTGAGGCTGGAGCTTTGAGGGTTGGGTTGTGGATGTTGAGTTCAAAAAGAGAAACAAAAAAAAAAAGAAAAAAAAAAAAAAAAAAAAAATTGATGATTTTTGCATTCTGATGTAATATCTTGAATATTTTGACTGGTTGTTGCTGCTGTTGCTGTTGTGCATATTTTGTATAGCCCAACAGCATTTTCGCATAGAAAATTGTTCTCATCTTTTTGTTGAAGTGATTGCGTTCTATTAATGGAATTTATTAATAATCTTCATCAATATAAACCTGCTTTCAAATGTGTGATAAATTACAATTTTTGTGTTTTTTCATTCCTTCATTCCACTTTTGCTTCCAATTCAATATTACAATCTATTCATCTTTTTACTGAAGTTATTTAAGCTGACTGAGATTGTCTATTGTTTTCAGTTGTATTTGTAATTTTTACATAAAACCTAATACAACCACAACAAAATACTTTAAGTATTTGTTATTAATGAATTGTTGTTGTTGTTGTCTTATTGTTGTTGCCTATTGTTGGTGATTACTATTATAAAGTGTTAGATTTTTCGATTTTTTTTTTTTTCTTACATCTTTCTATGAGTCTTATTGTTCGATATTTTTTTGTATACTAACAAGTGTGATTTACCACTCATAATTCGTCCTCAATTGATATACGAACAAAAAAAAAAAAGAAATTTCATAATAATGTTTGGTGTTTATATGGAGTTTGTTACAGTTAGTGTGTTATTTGTATTGTTACAGTCGCTGTGATAGTTGCTGTTGTTATGAGAATATTACCTGTAATTACCTACAATTAATTTAATATTATCTTTTTGACACCTATTATATGGTCCTTATTATTGCCATATCTTAATTGTAGAGAAACATGCAACCAACATGAACTTTCAATAATATTACAGCATATAAATATTCTCAGAAATAATAATTCTGTAATATGGACCACTGATATATTAATACGATCTTCAGCAGAAATATGGTTCCAGTAGAGCCATCATGTTACATCTGTTTCATTGATCTTAATTTATTTTTTCATATCTTTTATTTCTCTTTTTTTTTGTTATTTTTTTGTTTTCTTTATCTGTCCGAGATGTTGATAAGCTGGTTTGAGTTTTGTTTCTACCATTTTTTTTGGTTTGTTTGCTTATTTTTGTTGCGAAAGGATTCTATGTGAAAAAAATAGCAATACATACAATTACAAAAAAGAGATAAAGGAGACAAATAAATATATAAAAAATGGCTTGGAAAAAATTAATACCAAACCAGAATATGTTTTCTTTGAAACATGTTAAAAATTGATCATATTTATATGGAATTTAATCTCAGGACTGATAATGATTATAATATCACATCTTTGTAGAGTAACCGTTTGGTATCGCTTGGTTCGTGGCTGCTGTTGCTGTTGTTGATATTTTTCCTTTGTAGAGAATAGAAATCTCCGTTCTTCAAATTGCACAAGACTGATTTATCTCTAGAAGCAGCGATAAGATAAAAAGACTATAAGTGATTTTCTCATCTCAAACGTTTAGTTTACTGAATTGCGTATTAATGAAAATGTTCATAAAATTATGAATTATTCTCAAGCTTATGTACATTATATATTTATGGATGTATGTATAATGTAATGATATGGTTAATTTATTAATAGTGCTGTAATAATCTGGATCGACTTTCTGAGCTGGAATGTAAATATAAGGGTAAGTTTACTCTAATTAAGAAAAAGTTTTCTTTGTGGTTTTTTTATTTTTTCAATTCTTTCATTCTCTACTTTATCGCTTCCATTAAGCATGCTTAAATTTAATTTATATATTAGTCTGAGTTCAGTTCGTTTATTAGGAATATACAATTACTGAAAAGTTATTTAAGCTGACTGTGGAGAATTGTGTTATTAATATAGAGACTATTCAGATTAAAATATTATTCTATAATAATATGGCCAAATCAAACACATACAATTATTTCATCCTTGGTAATTCATAATTTATATTTACCAACCACATAAACAAAGTCAAGATATCCTTTTATAGACTTTATAATAATACAATTTTGTTGTTATTGTTGTGTCATTAAATCTGTTATGCTTGACTTAATGTAGGGCTATTTAGTTGGTTTTGAGAGGCTGTTTACTAAGCTATCCTATACAAGTGTTATAGTAGTGCTTTTTCGATCATTGTTGATTCTGTTCATCTGTATCCATCACTACTCTTCTCGTTATCCTATTTTCGTGAGATCCAAATTACTCAATCGTCAGTCAGGATTACTGGACCACCTTGGTTATTGAGGCTATCGTGAAACATAAACAACTATACGACATGAAAGAATTTGTCATAATAAAAGAAAAGTCCTATGGTGAATTTATGTAAGTTTATTCTCAGATGTTTTTGCCACATGAATTCTCGCTGAACGAGAGATTAATTTTTTTATATTTTTTCCTTTTGGGTTGGAGAATGTCTGGGCCTGCTTGTTTATTGTCTACAGTGGCTGTTTGATCTCTGGGCACTCATTTCTAATAAAGCCAACATACTACTTACTAATGATGACGGCAGAATGTGTCATAACACAGTACGGCTGTATGTTAGTGATCTTACATTATAGTAGTGTTACAGAATTGTTTTCAGGACTTCAAGTCTGTTCTTTTACACCTTACGTACCGGATGATTATTAAGTCCTCCAAACGAGAGTTTAGATGTCGTAGTATTTAGAGCACTTTGTTACTGCAAGTTTTAGACCAAAAAATTCTAATACTCTGTAGAGGTCGGCACAAAGAAAACATGATTAAAATGTGACTGTAGTTGTGAGAAGCCTTTGTGTAACCCAGAGGAAAATTGTCAGTAATATTTTCAAGTGTAACCTAAAAATATGTCTATGTGTAATGAAAAATATAGAAAAATGTACAACGCCAAATTCCTAAAGACTGCGTATTTAACTTGACATATATGCTTGAGAAATTGGGGATCATTTCTCATTGAATATTTGTGAATCATACTGTAATATTTTTTGGGTGTGTTATTGAAACCTGAAAAAGCGACATGAACCTTCTTCTTTAGAAGTCTGATATAACAACTGAATCATTATTTTACTTTATTTTATCGCGTGATTTTCCCTGAAAATCTCTTGATTTACCCGAATTGCCAGGCTGCTGTTAAGTCCCTAACGAACGTAGTTTCAACGTTCACTAGTTTTATAGAGAGGCTCAATTTCCTTGACAGAATGAGGGTAATATTACCAGACTCTGCTGGACACATATGGACAGAATGACCTGCTACTCTCCGCTATCCTTAAATCGTATCGTCATCCGTCGCACAATAGTGATAGTTACGGGCCTTTGTCCTCTTGGTAGATATTGCGCAAGAGCTGGTAGTGGCTGTGTTTTTGAGGAAGAGGAAGATATTGTCTTTCACTTCATGTATTAGTGCCCCGTTCCTATCATGAAGAGTTAGAGGTTTCAGACCTCTCATTGTGTGGCAACGTTGACCGAGATCTCTAATATAAAGATTGCTGCAATAGTAAGATTTATTTTGGGTTCGAAATGGTTTTCTCTAGGGAATGGTAGAACTTCGGCTAGAATTAATTGTGGTATCACAACGGGCCTAAATATTAGCTTAATTCAAGAGGGCTCGCCACCTAACCTAACCTTAAGGTTTACTAACTATTTAAGCCTATATAATGACTTGAAGACATGCTACTCTGAGTTTTGCAAATCGTTGTCACTGAGCCCGAGAGAAAATGCCTGTAATCGGTATATAAACTGAAATTGATATCTTTAAGTCAGAAACTATATTCACATAGCTTTGGAAAGGAAAGTAAATTCATTTCTTTGGCGTATGCATTTTGACTTCCTACGGTAAAAATCCTTTACAAGTTGGTTCTTCCAGTTGTTCCTTCTGACGCAAGCAATATTATTTTCCTTTGGGCAAAATCACTTTTATTATTGAAATGGTTGAGGTATAAAAGAAGCTCCTGAATTACTATCGAGTTGCCACATACGATCAAAACTATTGCAATATTGTTTCAGTTTCCTTATATTTTCAGATTTTGATTTGAAGAAATTAAAAATTGCCTCCCAAAAGGTTATCAAACGGATGATCGTACTAAAAATAACTTTAAGCCTGTGCTATTATTTCAAAATCATTTTCTTTGTGATGTAAAATGTAAAAAGAATGTTTTCTTCCAACAGAAGTTAGACAATA
>QOCX01001804.1:11776-28297 GCA_005959815.1 Sarcophaga bullata | reverse complement strand
TTTATTTGCAATCTACGAGCTCATATTTTAAACGTTTTTAAAAGGTAAAAACGTAACAATATTTACTTTCTTAATTGTTATTCAAAAATATTACAATACTGTTGTACCTAAAAGTAAAAATAGATTAACTATAATGTTAAAAGAACTGTCTCTTTGAACTGTAATAACCGGAGGATCTAAATTATGATGTTCGCTTACTTGAACATTAGCAGATATCACGAAAAAATTTCAGAGTATTTCGTAAATGATTGAATATCATGTTTTCGAATATCGAAATTTGTTACGTTATTTTATTGTGTATATCGTCAGAGGTTTTTAATTAAGCCAACTATTTTTCAAGTTTTTTTTTGTTCTGGGTGGTAGATGTTAGCATAATGCCTAGATAAATTTCTTGAAAGGAAGACTAAAGTTTCTTTCTTTAAATTACGAAAATAATGACAAAATATTTTATAACCATACCGTGGATCGTACCGTCGTTTTTTCATACTATTATATTGCTATTTCTCAGGCGTGCAATGAGTCTAGTGCCCCATAGTCTAGTGGGTGATGTGCTAGTCTATTAGCGTGAAGGGAGACTCGGGTCAGTTAGACTACACTAAGCACAAGGCTCAAGTTACTGAAAGGGTAATTTTTAATTGTATCGGTATTAATAAATAAATAAATAAATAAATAAATAAATAAATAAATAAGTGAATAAATACTATTTCTCAGTAGCATTAGGTTACTAATAATTAAAATACGTCCTCTTACTCGCTTAATATCCTGACAAGTGGGAAGTATAGGTTCTTGGATAATTTCTACCACTTTCCTGTCTTCACTCCGTTTTATAAACTTTGAACTTTTAATATTTTTCGTAAATCAGGTTCCGATATCCTTAATCGAAAGTTATTTCGATTGGAAGCTCTATTTATTGGCCAGAATATCAATAGAACGTGTTGTGTGCATGTGATTAAAAACCTTTTATCACTTTAAATGCAATTATCAATTTCTATACAATAAAAATGGCATTCAATATCGATCTGAATGTTGATTTTCTTCGTAAATAAGAAAGATCTTGAAGTACCACAGTAGCTGCAGAAATTTTACTATTATTAGACGTGAGGCCACGGGTCAAACCCCAGGTCAGACATCTGCAACAAAACGAAATATGAGAAATTATTTCTTCAGCGACTTTCTGTCAGTGGGTTTCTTGCAAAAACTCTGAGAGTAAATAAAATTGCCATGAAAAGTTTCTTAAAAATATGCTATTCTGAGGCGACTTTAACCTGTAGGTCCCAACACTCACGTATAAAATTAACACACATACAAAATAAGTGGTATTGAAAGCATGGTATTAATCCTGTCTTAAGCGTTGTAGGGACCAATTATGTATGTATGTATAGCCCAAAAACATCGTTTAAGAGATTATCTTGGTAATTATTATTCTTTATTGAAATTAAATGAGGCACATTACATATTTTTGAAAATGTTAACTTTATTTTATCTGTAGGTTGTAATAACAAAAAGAAATTAAAGGCAACTCTAAAGTTCACTTTAGCTAAAGTTAGCTTTTACTAAGCCCAACTCTAACGGCAAGTTGTAATAGTGGCAAGTGTGTAATAGCATTAACATGATTAAAATAAATAGTAGAGTTAGAATCTTGAGTTAAAGAATCAACCAATCTAGCTTGTGTCATACATTTGACTGCACCCAATATAATAAAAATGCTAGAAATTTTTTAAAATTTCCAAAATCAAACACAAAAAAATAAAAATTAAAATTTTTAAATTTTGCAATTTTTCAAAAATATAAATTATGCACACATTTTAAGATCTAATAAATGATATTTATAGATTATTATAAATTATATTATTTGCCTTTGTATTATATACATATATTCCTATATTTTTTTTTATAACATTTGTAATCAAGGTGTGTGTGTGTGAGTTTGTGTAATTTTTCAACCGCTTGTAATTGACAGTAATTCATGGTAAAATAATAACAATTATACGATAGTATTAAAACGTTATATTGGTGACGGTAACTTGACCACAATCAAAAATATAAACAACAACAACAACAACAACAACAACAACTATAATAACAATAACAAAAAAATAAATAATAATTTATAAATTTTAAGTATTTTGTACGTTTTTGAATAATCCATGAAGTACAAAACATTCAATTGTTATCGAATGAAATCATCTTAAAAACCAATAACAATAATAAAATAAAGCCATCATATGTATGTATGCACAGAATACAGTGTTGCAAGAAATAATAGAGGCATTTGTTTTCTTTTTCCCAAAGACATCTCATAAAATTTAATGTACTAAGCTCATATTGATGGTACGCACTGTAATATTATTTCAAATACAATAGAATTTCCGTATCCGTATTCCGTATCAATTTCATTTCAACTAAAATTTNATCCGTATTCCGTATCAATTTCATTTCAACTAAAATTTATTTGTAGAGACGAAATCACACAAGCAGATTGAAAGAAACACTGGCATTAATTGTATCTAATTTATATAAATATCGATACTATGAGCTAATTATGCAAAACGTTTATACAAAATAAAATTACTCGGCTATTGAAGCATTTGTTGCGATACACTTAAAAAGACAGCATAGGCTAATAGAAGACAGTTGGAACAACTGTTCGTTTTAACAAGCTTTTAAATCGAACACAAAATGTTAATATCAGCAAGTAGCATCAAAAGAAAAGTACTTAGAGAAGATATGCTTATTTGTTTAACTTCGCTAAAGTCCCTTTTCTCACGGAATGTACAGAACAGATTGGTAATTGTCAAGCAACAGCTGCATCTTAATACCTGAAACACCATGTTATGGCCTGAGGGTAATTTGTTTGGGTCAGATGAGAAATCGTATGTATGCTTTCTGGGCGAGTAGGATTGCGAATTTATCATATTCTAGTGCTTCGAGAATAAGGAGTATTTTGTAGATGAAAAGTGGTACATTTGAGAATTTTAGAGTGCAATTCTCCATTGCGACGACATTACATTACCCACGTTAGTTCTCTTCAGAAACTTTTGAACAAGTTGTAGTTTTAGGTAAAATAGCTGTGGGACTAATTAGGCTAATATTTAGATTTCAATGGATGACCCCCACCGGTTTACTTTGACGCGGTCAAACAGCTCCTAAGGCTTCTCAATGCAAGTACACCGACCTCCTCAACATGTTGAACGACTTTAATGGAGTTAAAGTCGACTGGTTTAATGATCAAGAGGGTAAGAAAATGGCGAATTATCTTGCGAAACGAGCAGCAAAGTTTCTCTAATTGACCCCAAGCTTACAAAAACGTAGAGCAAAAGAAATTCACTGTTTTTAACCCTTTTGCGATTAAACAAGTTGCTTTTGCTCAGAAAGGCGAACTGAGGAAATACTAAAGTTGTTGTACAAGTGCAACGATTTTGTGGAAGTGATACTGAATACACAGGGTATATTCTTCACTTTTGTCCTGGATTCGATTGACAGGACTTTTTGTCACATGGGTGGAGTTGCTGTGCCTCCACATAAATTATTAGGTGCAATACATGAATTGTACTCAAATTGCTTAAAAATCTAATAAATAAAAATATTTTAACGCGATGCTTTCTAGTCTAGAAAATAAATATTAATTATCTCGATTCACTTCTCACCGTCTGAATATTCTACTGAGCAATATTCTTCCTATTCACTAGAACGAAATGCCACTCAGGCCACATCTCGCCGAGACTGTGAAATTCCGAATTCAGGAAAACGGCATGGTCTTTTCAATAGCCTAAACCTAAACTCTATGCAATCTAAAGCCTAAAATGTGGAATGAACTCTTGTTATTTCATTATTCTCAAATATTAATTCTAATCTTGTGAATCTAACAAACCGGTGACATTGTATTGAAATACGTAAAGTGTTTGACGGTAATATTGGTTAAACACGTGAATCTTTTTTTTTATAATTATAGAAAGGCTGTGTTATTTCGTCCAGACATTCCAAAGGTTTTATTTATTTCCAGCAAAGAAAACAGCACCTTCATATAGACTTTAAATTAAACTACATACATACATTGTTTTATTTTTGTTATAGTAAATAAAAATTTAATGGAATATTGAAATTTTAATGTGTTCCTATTATTTCCTTCACCACTGTATATAAGCAAAAAAAAAAAACAACTAAATTACATTCACTTTAATCTTCCAAATATATTGTGTATTTACTTATAAACAAACACACAAATACGTAACAGTATTTGATATATATATATATACATACACAGGCACACACACACATAATAACGAAAGGATAATAAAGAATAAATAAAGTAATGAATGAGTGAATGAATGGGCTTTTAGAGGGAAATCACCATTAAATTGAAGTTTATGCAATGAAAAGTGGCGTAATTTTTGAAATACACGATACGTTATTAACTAAACCACTACAACCGCTCTAATACGACCTTTGTAAAACACTGTATTTCATTTAATTTCTACCTTTTTTTTAACCTCTTTCTCCTTTTATATAAACGAGTTAAATGTGTCAGGGTTTTTAAGGCAAGGAAATAGTATTAGAATATAAATTGAGCGAATATTTTTCATTTATTTTTTGAACGATAATAATTGCATAATAGTTTTCCAATTTTTGATAGAAAATACGCCTTTAATGAGGTAAATATTTCCAAATATTCAATTCTCTTAGGAGATAGTGAACTGATCTTGGTTATTAGAAGAAGTTGTCTCTTCAGGGCGGCAGTTGCTTCGGTTGATGACATTTTCTAAATTTCGTACACCCATCTGTTTGGTAGAAAGCTTGTTCTGGGCATTCTTCTCTGGTGATTTCTACTTCATTTCAGACATTCTTTTTTGGAAATATTGTCATACTACCAATAGTTTTATCCTTCTATTTCGTTTACTGTCTTTGCATGCAGTTTTTATGACTTAATCGGCGGTTTTCACAGTGTTCAACGTAATTTATCGTAAAATTTAGGGCCTAAGGGTCTCTGTTTAAGTACATTATCTCGAAATTTATGAATTCACGAGGACTCTAGCATAGCTTTTAAAAAGTTAAATCTACCCTACAATTCAAGGTAGGAATCATTCTGGATTTGATTATTTCCAATACTAATGCCAATAGCATTAGGTTTTTGTCGCTATACGGAACTAAGGCGCCTAAAAGTTAAGGAACGAACGAAGTTAGAGGTGACAACTATTGTGTATTGTGTATTGTGTATTGTAACTGAGTGGCAAAAAAATCTGGAACAATAGATTTTCCGAGATAACCATTTAA
Organism: Sarcophaga bullata; assembly: GCA_005959815.1. NCBI lineage: Eukaryota > Metazoa > Arthropoda > Insecta > Diptera > Sarcophagidae > Sarcophaga > Sarcophaga bullata. The sequence continues at coordinate 23,026 of QOCX01001804.1, read as the reverse complement.
TCATTCAAATTATTTGTAATAGCCAGATTCGATCTATAGATGGATGCTTTAGACAGTCTAGGACTCTGTAGTTTTAAATGAGTCACTATAAACATATTTCACTTGGAGTCGTACTGATTAAACAGAATTCTTCAATTAAAACTGGCCACTTCTGAGTAATGGATAGCTTTAAATAGTTGAATAGCTAATATTACACTATCGAATTAAGAACTTGGTTGTAGCAGAATAGTATATAATAAAAGAAAAACCAAGTCTGCCGGCAATCAATACTATTCTAGAAATTGAAGAACAATTTAATAAAATCATCGAAGGAAACTAATCACTTAGTTACTCCTCTAGTTAGGGTTTATACATGAGTGGTGGGACCTACAATTTAGCCTCGACAAGGAACGGCAAATTTTTTTCTCTGAGTTTTTGACAGCGGACTGGCTGAGGAGAAGTTACCGAAAGAAAAAGTTTCTCCTAAACCCGTCGTTCGCAGTCGACTTTAAACTATACGTCCCACCACCCACATACATAATTGGCCATTACAACCCTTCAGTCAGGATTATGACCTAGCTTCTCACACCACTTATTTTGTGTGTGTTAATTTTATACATGAGTGGTGGGACCTACAGTTTAAAGCCGACTCCGAACAACAGATTTTTGAAAAACTTAACTTCTCAGAGTTTTTGCCAGAAATCTGCTGAGAGGAAGCCGCTGAAGAAATATTTTTTTCATATTTCGTTTTTGATGTCTGACCGTCCCACCACCCATGTGTACAATTAATACGCACAGCACAAGTGGTGTGATCCCGACTGAAGGGTTGTAATGATCAATTATGTATGTATGTATGGATAGTTTAATCATTTATATAGATTATGTTGCGTTTTTGCCTTGGTGCTAATTAATTTAGAAAAAAAATCTGTTTTTACATTAGCTTGGTCTTTGGTTTTCGGTGACGAATTCCTAGTTCGCTCACGATTACTTTTAAAACATTCCTAAAACTTAAATCTATCGTAGTAATATTCGATATTTTTCAATATCCGCCATTTACGATATATTTTGTATTGAAACCTCTAACCTTTAACTAAAATTATATTTTTTGTTTGTAAATAAAAAGCATAAATAAATATTTTAATGGTTTATCCCTTTTACGACGGTATAANCATACCGCCGCAGTAGTAGATTCATCCGTGATCCAAGTATTATTCCGTGGTATCCTGTACGGTTCGCTTATGATAGCGACATCATATCATCATATAGTTTTACGTGTCTATGTATGTGTGTGCGTGTGTGTGTGTGGTTGTATTTATGGTAAAATTCTATATTATTGAACACCATTAACAGCAAACACGCGACCACACCAAAAAGCCAAATGCCTGTTTCATACTCTTCCTCCTGTTATTTTATAAATTATGGATGGCCAGTCGGTTTGGTTGGAAATTCTTCGTGCCGTTAAAGTGGTTTTTAATGGGTTGGTTCTGTGCTGTATTTTTATTCTTGTTTTTTGTTTTTTTTTGTTTGATAATGTACTCGAAACAGCCATTGACTAAATATAAATGATAAAGGCATGAAATAAAATAGACAAAAAGTCTTGTGCATTATGCATAATCCATAATGTGGAACCACATGAACTTTACACCTTCCACCATCTGTTGGATGAACAATATTTGATGACGAGGGATGGCCGTCAGTTCGTTTCGTTTACAAATTAAAATGTAACTTAAATACGAGTAAGTTGTAGTAGAGGTCGTTTGCTCATCAATAATCATAAAACGCCTTAAAATTTAAAAAAAAACGAAGAAATAAGTTTTTATTTTTTGTAAAGTTGTCGTACGATAACCTTTCGCGATTTTAGATCAATATTACATTTCTGTTCATTGTATAACAATCAATATTCCTTAATTAATGATTAGTACCACATTGCATAAGACTTCTATCAATATCGGCACTTGGGTTTGTTAAAGAATTCGTTTGGAAGTTTGGAGATTTTTAGATTTTAGATTTGATTATTAAATGATGTCTACGTCAAGGGACTTACTATGTCATCAATACACAGAATCCCGTGCAAAAATTTATTGTCAAGATAATCATCAACTTGTCATACAAAACATGGTCAGGACAAAGTGCAATATCAATCTAAAGTTCGTATTTGATTTACTAGTTCAGTCCTTACGTAGAATATAGGTATACCCGATTGGAGTTAACACCCAAACGAATAAAAACTGTTAAAGATTTTTCATTAAGCGTTTCCTATTTTTAAATTTAAATAAAATAAAGTGATTGTGAGTTATTATAGACATTTTTTATTCGGTTAAAGGTCTGTAACAGTTTCTCTGTGAAGTTCTCCCGAAATGTCCAATTTTCTATGACTCTGGTAAATAAATCAGACTAAATTTGATCGATGGCATGAGTCATATTGGCTTTGAGGACCGCTATGTTTTGCGACTTATTCACATACATCTTCTACTTACAAATAAGTCCACAGTAATTTTTGATAGGAAAAAGTCTATCGAGACAATAGATTGTCCTATTTGCAGAATTTTCTCTTGTTCTTTAAAATATGACACAAAATACTTCTCACAACATATTTTGGAAATTTATTTGAGAAAAATTAAGTCATTTTTTCAATACTTTGAGTATTTATATCTTGGGATCATGTTGGAAGTTCCCGTAGTCTAGTAGGCAGTCGTTGGCTTATTAGACGTAAGGCTACGTTTAAAACCCCAGGTCACACATCAAAACGAAAGTTTGAAAAATATTTCTTCGGAGAATTCCTCTCAACAGATTTCTGGCAAAAACTCTGAAAGCAAATAAAATTGCCATGTAAAGTTTCTCAAAAAAAATCTATCGTTCGGAGTTGATTTTAAACTGTATTAACACACACAGCATAAGTGGTGTGAGAAATTAGGTTGTAATCCTGTCTGAAGGGTTGTAATGACCAATTATGTATGAAGCTGATCATGTTGGAAAGCAAACTAAATTAGAATATGAATAAACTATACAGAAACACTAAGTCGGCACCAACGTTTTATTGTTGTGAGAGCGAAATAGGCCTAAAATGTTGAGTTACACCTAAAGTTGTGTACTGGCTATAGGACTTTGCAATCTATAGTAAAAAAGGAATCATCAAACTCAGTTCAAGATAATATCAGAAATGTTGGCGAAATAAATGACTGCTAATGTGCCAATGATACTAAGCGCTATGGTCATACCAAAATATTGGATGGAGTTGATATGGATATCCCTAAAGACTGTATGATACCTGAACTTGCTTTCGATACTGGTTTTACAATAAAGATACCGGATAGATCCTTTTACAACGTTCCATAGAACGTCAGCTAAGAATACATCCAAATTCATCCAGGTCACGCGGAATTGTTGGGCATGGAATCTTTTAAGTTCAGATGAATCTTAGATTATTCTTTACACTACCCGATTACTGTAGCATTATTTATGCTGGAATAGTGCCAATAAAGATTGCTGCTGTTGGATCCGGTATCAGAGAATATTCTTTAGTACCACATGTCTTTTACCAACAGTAATGCGGTAAAAATGTGAACAGTCCATATAAGAATGTTCAAGAATGCCGTATTTCACTCGAGATGATAACGAGACATCCAACTGTTACCCTGATATTGGTATATGGACATTGAAAGGAACAACAAGTGGTTGCAAAGAAATAATTAAAAATTAGTATTCCTCACAAGAGGAGAACCCAAATATTCAGAACAAAATCTGCAGTAAACCGTAACTAAATTCTATTTAGGAACCTCACAACAGTTATACAACAAGATGCTGTCCTCTGGGTGCAAATGCCCGGAAAACGAGAATACCTTATAACGTATTTTGCAGAAGTTGTTACGGGGAGGAAGATGGCCACAATTCAGCATCCAGAACTTTTTACGTAACATGTCTAACCAAAAGTATTTTGAATAGAATTGACGCCTTTATAAAACTATCGGGATGGATGAGATATACCAACCAGGAAATAATAAAGTCAACAAAGTATCTATTGGAACATTTGTGTACCAATATGATTGTAGGGTCGCCGATCTATGAACAAAGAAATTAATATTAAGAGTTAGCATATACATTTTCAAATTAATAAAATATTGAATAGATATATGCATACGTATGTATGTATTGATATTGTGAAATTATAGAACGGTTTATTTTTTTATTGTAGTGAAAATTGTCATTTCTTAAAGATCTGTCCTATACACAGATTTATTGTTGTAAGTCGATTATATGATTGCTTATAATTTTTTAAAGAATTTTGCACTGAGGAACAGTAAGTTTATCCTGACAGGGTAGGCTGTTGTATCTTTATTAAGGATCCTGATATTAAACTTTATTTTCGTTGTGTAGATCATGGCCTTTGAAGGCGGAGCAGTGCGTCTAGATTTGTTCAATCTTGAATAATACTTATTTTATCAATATCAAAATACTGTCAAAAAAAAACTCTAATGCCGATACAACTATTCCAATTAGATCAGGGATTGAAAACTTGAATAAGGTGGTTCTGAAAGTGCTTATAAATTTAGTAGGTCCCATGGCATCTACTATAAGGAAATATTTCAAAATGAATAACTTCAATTTAACAGTTTGTAAAAGCAGAGAAGTATCAATAAATTTGAAGATCCTGGATTGTGTTTTGTTCAAGGAATAACTGTTTTTCTTTATCTAATACAAATTTATGTGTGTTATCAGTAATTTGGTATTCTTCTCCTTTGTTTACAGTCAAACAGATAATAAAGTATTCAGTCTCGTTTGAAGGTTGTATCAGAAAGCCAGCCAACATTTCACGGCCAGTTAAAGTTAAAAAACTAAAATAAAAAATGAGAAACAAATGGCTAAACAATTACTGTAACTCAACTAATAATAACTAATGATTGTATTTCTTTCATTTTGTCAAGACTTTTCCTTCATTTTACAATGTTGAAAATTTAACCTCAATTTTTAAGCAGAGTTAGGCTGAAAACTTCAGTCCTATAACAAATATGTTCTGAAGCCAAGGCTTAGTGTTATGGGGATAACATAAACATATAATATATTTGCAGTGGAAATCATACACACATACGTACCTACATAACTGGTCATTACAACCTTTCAGTCAGGATTACTACCCCATTTCTCATATACATATATTTATAAACCGAAAAAAAAAACATTTTGGAGGACAATTTAACATTCTCTTTAACGCATATTGATACATTGGTGTTTCTTAAGTTGCCCAGCCACGTATCAAATAATGGATCAAACACACCATTTTTGACATGGCGTTGGTAAATTATACTCATACTCATAGGCCGAGGTGAGTTTACAGAATATCTAATACTTCACAACCTGTGATGCCTAAATCATATTTTCTCTTCTTCACAACAACCTGTACAATATAGTTTTAAGGTAAAATTTTGATGTGCTGCTGTGCTAAGCAAAATAGATATTGCCAACACATATTGCAAATTTGATAAATTAAATTTGACGTGTCCGCTGGCGCCATTACAAGAAATCCCGTGTTGCGAATATTACAAAATCCATTTTTATAGCAAAAAAACACTATAATCAGTAACTATACTTAACAATTGCAAAATTTATTTGAATAATGCACGAATGTGGCACAAATTACTTTTTAATATTTTAGAACTGTAGGTCGAAATTTCGAAAAACGAATTTTAAATTAATCCATTTGCTTCTCGTGATACTTGGATGAAACCTTCATACCATATCAAGTATGTCCTTTAGTATTTGACAGATATGCCATGCCCCATGTGCTCCAAGGGATTAAATATACAATAAAAAAATTTATCAATTAATATAAATCTGATTATATTAAATATTTATATACTCGTATATACCATAACACTGTAAGATTTCTATGTTTTTTAAAAAAAAAAATAAAAAAATATAACTTAATTCATCAAATTCAATTAAAAACGTCTCGACAATTTTAATTGTGATTACAAACAGTTTTATTTTAAATGTTAAAATATTAATTTCAACACCTTTTAGAACTATTAAAGCCAATTCTATTGCCGTATTGGTAGATTTTAAATTGACAAGAATTTCAATTAAATTTTAAATGGTATTTTCTTGCATTCTAAAACTATTTAGTTTTATATGTCACACTTAACATTATGAAATTGTAAAGCAATTTAGACCTCCAAAGTGTTTTTAATCTCTTAATTTGATGAAAAAGAAAAACTAGAAAAAAACTGCAAGAAAAACGAAGAAGATATTGTCTACTAATAGCAGTTGCTTTTACTCTACGTGTACGAGTGCAAGTGCGAGTGCGAGTGCGAGTATTTCGAAAACAAGGATTACTTATGAACGAAAGAGTTCACTTAACTTACAAACAATATACGTTAAGTGGATTAAATATCAGGTGACTTAAGGTGAAACTTTCTTTCGAATAAGAAAATTGCGTTGCTTTCTACATTTTAAGGTGATGGTACACTAAAAAGTTCTGTTTTTGTTTCATGAACTAAAAAATGCTTAGGGAATAAGCATAAAGTAAAAATTTATAAGTACGTATGTATGTATGGTTGCATTTGCAAGTATTTGTATACATATGTACATAGTATATGCGATGTATGTACTTGTATATATGTATGTATGTTCACACCAACAATATCTTTTGTTAAGTTAGTTCTTAAGAATTACTCATAGTGTAAGGTAAAAAATCCATACACTTGCTAACAAAATTAAGTACACCCTACTTAAGATGACCCATTAATTTGGTTTCCATTATTAAACAATTATTTCATTCACTCTATGATAACATGAACAAAACTAACCTGGACGTCTTCTTTATAGATTATATACCAGCATTGGCGAGTGACACGTCGTTCATCGAAAAATTATTTTCAAAGATGAGACCCATTTCTGCCTGAATGGGTACATCAAGTAACAAAACTGTCGAATTTGATTATGACGTTGATCAGACCAACACTTCTAATTTCTTTTGGCCTGAATTGAATGATAGGGCCACCAAAGAAATCTACAGAACGGCGGTATATGCAATACAGCTCATGGCATATTGAACATTCATCTCACGTGAATGTGATGTGAACAATCGAGATTGTTAGATTGGACCCTAATAGTGTTTTTCTTATGCAATTTTCTTAAGCCGCAGATGTTTGCGAATAAGCCACAAGCCATAGCGCTCCTCGAAGCCAACGTGAACCAAACCAAGTGTCATCAATAATCGTTTAGACGAATAAAAAATGCGAATGACATGTACTATCGGGTTTCCTTCTGATGACTGTTTCATCTATATTTTCTCTACGTAATTTGTTTCCGTATGGCTTACTCTGGAGTTAAGTTTCAGAGATTCATATTGCTGACAGAGTTGGATACGATTGTGGTACTGTAATATCACAGAATTTTTGTTTCATTTATTCTATGCTGTTCATGAATGCACATGTTCTTTGAAAATCCCGTTGCCAAAAAATCAGCAATTTTTACGCATTGCTTATCAGTGAGACATCAAAGAAGTGCTTAAACGGCATACGGCTCGTCTTCTCTTAATTTTTCGGACGTTTTTGAAAATTGAACTCCCAGTGTGTACATAATTCATACACATGTTATAGACTGTACAGAAGCTGCCTGAATCAGTCACCTTATCATTTTCAAATGCCTGGCATGCGTACCAAAAATAAGCTTTAAACTTTGATTGCTGGTACGCAATCAAAATCGAGTCCAACAAGAATATTTAATTACTAAGGACAGACTGATTATGTTGTAGAATAATAGATGATTATAGCTAACGCAAAACCTTTCAGGTGGGATAAAATGTCATAAGCAACACCATTGTAAGACCAATCGATAAGAGAAGTCATAAGATACTCTAATTATACGGTATATGGGAGTAAACCATGAGTCTGTTAAAACTAAATGAAACCGTTCTCTGTACATAGACACTCCCCGTAAGGACATTCAACTTTATATATGCATAGGCAAAGAGAATAACGACGAATACACTGCATGTAGACAGGATATCCATACAATGAACATTCCCTATGTAATTGCCCAATTTTACAAATGCTACCCTATTTACTTTGTCAGATATTGTTCGCCTAAGAGAAGCGAATTGTATTTAATTAATTTCTACAATTGCACCAAGGAGCGTCAAACTTCTCAGCATGTCTTCGAAGTCTCCACACTCAAAGGTAATTTTGTTCTCGTTGACGATCCAAAATTTAAAACCAAGTCAAGCAAAACCCACAGTTGAGGACCATACAACATGTAGATGTCAAGACCACCATAGAGAGATGAGAGACCGGGGTTCAAACCCTAACTCATACAAAAGTATACCTTCGGCTGTCTTCTAACAAAAATTTTCAGGCTAAATTAAATTACAATGGAATGTTTCATAAATCTGTTGTTTGGAGTCGACACAAAACTTTAGTTGCCGTTACTTACGGATAAAATTAACATAAATCACTTGGGTGGTCCGAGAAGCTACGTCGTAATTCTGACTAAAGGGTTGTGATGACCAAATAGACAAAATATTGTGTTCCTCTTATATCATATTATATAACATGCTTGTTGTTTATAAAAAAGCCAGAAGCTTTTTATATTCCATACTATTTTCAATTTATTGCTTTTATAGGTGTCGTTATAATTTTGTTTGCCACTATAGGAATGTAATGCAATAACATGAATACCCATCAACATCATCGTCGAAAACTAAACGAACAAACCTTTCTTTACACTTGACTTGAGTTAAAAGGTGTCAATAACAAAATATGGTTAAAATATTACTTTTGAAAATAACGTTTAAACGGTTTAACTTAAACAATCAACTTATAAACTGAATACTCATAATCAAACACCACTGTGCTGATGTAAAAATGTATTGAATGGGGGTGGGCTTTAAGTACGAGCAAGTATTTAAAACAATAGTTTCAGAAGGGGGAAGGGGGTAATACAATACTAAACTATACATGCCCTTACTATATGATGACTCTATTGACGTTTTTGGCTTAAACGCGTGCCAACAATTAAAGTAATTCAATACAAAAAAGAGGAAAGAAAAGACGAAACGTCAAGAAGCCACTTTTGCAATTAGGCCGTGTTAACAGCAATAAACAAGTTAAAAAGGAAACAACACATACACATTCTTATATGCCTTGGTTTTTCTTAGCTTTTGCTTTTGCTATTGTTTTTGGTTTTTTTTGTTGTTTTTTTTTTGTTGTACTTAAATTATATTTATGAAAATGACAATGACAAGTACACTCGTATACTTGGTTTTTATATACTTTTAATTCATTGTTTTAACCTCGTAATAGGACCAAGCCATACATATAATATTAATCTAACAACAAAAACAACCAGTCTGACCCATACTTCCGCCAATAGAGCCGTAAGACTAGTAAGACTAAATGAATGTAAAGACACAACAACGACAACAACCAACAATACAAAAGGTTGCATGAGCATTCAAAATGCTTCGTTATCATTAAGGTAACGACAGTATTTAAGTTAATAGGGACACCAGCAACAACAACAACAGCAATAACAGCTCAAACAAGAGAAAGCATAATAATAACTAAGAACAAGAGCAAAGATAACCATTAAAAGAAAAAGAAAGAGAAACAGAAACAGAAACAGAAATAAAAACGTTTAACCAAAAAAGGTCCTTTAAAAGGCAACATAAAGTGCACATTTTTGCCACTTTAGTGTTTTGTAATTAAAAATGTTGCTCATGAAATATTAACCCGGTTTTATTTTTGCCCACCTGAGCTCAATAATGTGAACGTTACGTTGTAAACGAATGTTAATATCCTTAGCCAAGCAACCACCCACTCACTCAGTTACGTTTCCAATATAAAAAAAAAAAATAATAAAGGAAACCCCACTCTAGCCCAACCTAAAAGATTTTGTGAGGCATCATAATTACGAGGTATTTGTATTAAATGTAGGTTGGCTTGTTGGCTGGTTTTTTTTTTCGTTGGACGGTTGGCAACTTTATTTTGTTTTTTTTTTTTTTGTTTTTTTGTGTATGTTGCGTCTGTTTTTATTCCTCTTTTTATAAGTCCATATATTATTTCTTATGTAGGACTGAATATACAGTCGTGAGAATTTAATTACTAACAGTAAAAGTCTAGTATCGAATCATTCCAGATAATACATACATGAATGCTAATTTTCTAATGATAATAATTTAAGAATTGAGGTAGTAATAGCCTAGGATAACTATATGATCTCAGAGCCTGTTAAGCTTCCTAAGAATGTATTTTTTTTAAGTAGGCGGTCTTACAACAGATAGAACGGTAGATTGTGGGAACAAACTCACCTGATACCTTAAAAGATTTATTTTTTAATATTTTATTTAAAAAGTCTTAACGTGAGTGACCACTTAACACAGCCAAAATATACATTCTGTCATAGACATACAATCATAAGTAAAACTTCTTACTACAGTCTGTAAAAAGAAGGCGAAAATCACATTGTATAAGTCGCTAATACTACCCATTCTGATTTATATATGAATATATGAGAACATCTGAGTTATCTATCGAGAACTATGTACAAACATCTAACGAATCACTGTTAGTATGGGCCTTAAGGCGACATAGATATGCAATGACTGTAGTGCATATGAGTGACAAAGCTCTGGCGAAAAAATAATGTCGATTATAACATCCAGAGTACTGAGATGATATTTGCTTGCTCGGAAATTCATTTCTCGACACGTTCACTAAATTGTAACCATCAAGATAGAGCAAGACTAGCTAGATATGCAAAAGACTTCTGGATTCAATTTTAATGAAATAGTATTAGCTGTTCCGAACAAAAATGGAATAAAACCAACAAACAAACATACAAAAAACTTACAATACAAAGAAATGCAACAAAAATACACCAAAAACAGCATGAAAATAGGAATAAATATTCAAATTACAAGAACAACACTATAGAGAAATATCCAGAAGTTGCCAGAAATCAAAGAAATGCAGTAGCAATAAAGCAAAGGACAACCATCATTACCTTTCATTAGTAATCAGAACGTTCCCATAGAGAAAGCAGATAGTGGTCAGTGTGTTGCATTTTTATGAAAAAAATAGTGTTAGGCCAGGTTAAATCGAAGTGATAATTTTGATTATCAAAGCACACGCATAGCAACCCGTTTTGAATAAAAAGAATGTAAATCAAGGATTTTTATATTTACATGATTAAAAGATTAATTTAAATAAAAAAAAATTAAATAAATTAAGGATAGGGATTAAGAACAATTGCTAGAGTTTACTTAATGAAGAA
>QOCX01001804.1:1225-11762 GCA_005959815.1 Sarcophaga bullata | reverse complement strand
CAATTCTTATTCGATTAGTTTTAGAAATTTCATGCGAAAATGAAAATAACATTTTTTTGTATAAAATTAGCAACTCGAATGTAAATACAGCTACTGAAGACATCGAAATGACGACAGCAGCTCTGCAATAATTCAATTCAAATAATTTTAAATGAAATATAAGATGCCATTTTGTATAGCCTATTGGAACTATCTAAGAAATATTCCGTTATTGTACCATTAAAGCGGTACTATCTCCTTCATGCAATTCTTTCTGAGTATGCGTTCAAAGACTAACTAAAGTGAGTAGGTACCTAAGTAAACTGAATGGCTAACGTGTGAAGTAGGACTGTTCTAAAACTAAAACGATATTGTATTATTCCCTGAAAGGTCTAACGGAGAAAACTAAGTTATTTAATGATAATATTACTTCTAATTAGTTAACTTTGACTGTACTTTGTGTAATAGTGTGTGTATGTGTTCAGAATAAGCTATGCTATCATGATAAAACGCAATATGACCTCAGGCTGTACATAACCAACGCAAAATGACAGATACAAGAAAACAAAAGGTGAAAGTCGTTCCCAGACTTTGTTGTTTTTCCATCCCTGCCATGTTGTTTTGCCATTTTTAGAAACTTTTTCTTTTTTGCCTTCTTCATAATTTCATGGAGAAGCTACACAAAAGATAAAAAAAATCATTTTGTTTTTGCTTCTGGTCGCATATGGAACTTCTTTTACGTTTTGCATATGGGATGGAATTTATATGCGTGTTGTTGAGGGGTGTCCATGGACATCATGAAACACAAATTACTTAAAAGGTGGTTTTGGAATTAATAGAAGGGAAATCATAAAAATTAAGAGACGCTGAAAGTCAAAATGATTCATAAAGTATTTAAGACTCGTATACTCGTATAAGAAATCTTATTTTTAGTAAGTATTTAACATTTGATTTGAGTAATGGAACCGTTAAAATCAAAGGCGTTATGAGGTAAAATTTAAATACAGTTTTTTAGGCCACACAATACTGTAGGTCAAGGTGCGTAGTATCAATTTATTAATTACTGAAAATTAATGCATTTTCAACTAAAATATGAATGGAATGTTTGTTAAAAAAAAAGCGGATACATTAACAAAGAATATTTATTTAAAATTTATGTTGAGCTCTTCTTAAATTAATGAACGCACATGTTTTTTCATTCTACTAAACATTTTACAAAATATTTTAAAATACCACCCGACGTTTCTTTAAGAATAACACCCACTTTAGTAGAAGCTACGGATTGGCTTTCATTTCCACGAAGATAAAATTTCATAATATTTAAACAAAGAGACGAAAAAGTATTGAATCTGAAATGCACGAAAGTATGAAAAAAGAAGAGAATTTGGGGTTTCAAATGGGAAGCCGCAAAAAAATTTCTTACTTACCCACACATACATTCCTAACATTAAGTTGAAGGGTTAATAGTTCTCTAGAGGGTGGCGAGTGAAAATTATTATTCTAAATTCGTTATAAATATTCACCAATAAGTGGCTTTCTTTATTCTCTATTGCGCCCTCCATTTTATTTCTGACTAAGTCAGTTCAATTATACCAACATCGGACTGTAATAATCGTCTGCTGTGACGCTGAGGGTTCCAATGAATTACTATTGAATTGGATACTACATTCAATGATTTTGTGATCTAACTATTTCCTTTTTCTCTTTTTGATTTCGTTTCAAATGTTTTTTCGAATCGTACTGAATGAAAAAATATTTCTTTGACGACTTCAGCAGATTTCTGTCAAAAACTCTGAGTGTAATTAAATGTTTCTCAAAAATCTGCCGATCGGAGTCGACTTTAAACCGTATGTTCTTCCACTCATGTATAAAATTAATGTACACAATATAAGTGGCATGAGGAGCTAAGTTGTAATCCTGACTGAAGAGTTGTAATGAGCAAATTACGTATGTGTACATGTCGTTTGCAGCCTAGATTTAAAAGATTTAACAAGTTTGACTTTGTTTGTTGACTTTGCACTTAAAACGGTTAACTAAGTTCACGCATAGAAAAATTGTTTTGCTGATATTAATACGTAGTTCGACATCGAACACTATCTGATGTGCAACTTGTGGAGCGCAAGCATCATTGGCCCATATTTCTATGAAAATGTCAATGGAGACACCTATCGCAACACGATAACCGATTTTTTTTGTACCCGCTCTTTAGAGAATTGATGTGAACGAGCTTTGGTTTTAACAGGATCCTGCAATCGATTTATTGCTCCAAACATTTGATGACCGTTTAATAAGTAGCTGAGATTTGACACTGTTAGACTATTTTTTGTTTGGCACCGTTCAAGAAATTGAGCTTTTAAAGGCCTTCGTTCGTGATAACATTGTCGAAATACAAGAACATACACTCGAAAAAGTGTTCGAAAATTGATCCAATCGAATAAGATACAGTGGAGCCAGCCGCTCCAACCATATGAATGAAATAATATTCCATTTTTAGCCGGAACAATTGTACTTTACAACAAAAATATAAATTTAGCAAAATTGCTTTATTGCTTTTTTAAATGTAAACTTTTTAAACTTAAAAAACATTTTCTTTTTAATTTTTCAATTGAAATTAAAATGCAATCAAAATGACTTTCTTGAGCCAACTAATGTTTTATTGATAAAAAAAAAAGAAGAAGAATACGAATATATTATAGAATATAATATTGTTCTTACGTTTTTAGAGTGTGTAATTATCTGTAACAATTCTAAATCTATTGATATTAGCCACAGAGCATAACCGTTTATTGGTTTTTTAAAACTTTACAAGTGGTTAATGTATTGAATTTAAGAAAAATTTAAGATTTATAAATTCTCTCCCTTATAAACATGTTAACATTTAAATAAGCTTGTAAAAAAAATCTTCAATCTTAAGGGTTGAGGTTAAGAAATCCATGAGTATTTTAACAGAGTAGGTCTGTTTGTTTGCGGTGTTAATATTATAACCGACTGGATCAGTTTTCTATTGCAAATAGAATTTTTATTTTATTTTCCTTTTCCGTAAACATGGTGTTCATTGCTTTGGAAAAAAAAGCATGCTGTGTTCGTTGTTATAGTACGAACGTATCAATTGCATATTTTTAACATCATTAAATNCGTTGTTATAGTACGAACGTATCAATTGCATATTTTTAACATCATTAAATGACGTAACAGTTCCTCTTGTTGCTACTTCCTGAAGAGGGTGTTCTTGTTTGGTTTTCTGGTTTACTTTAACGATTAACGATTCACAAGCAGTAGTAAAAAGTTTAAGTAGTTGTTGTTTGACTTATTCGATGGCATGTGGACTGCGCTCTGTCATGTTCAAATGCGTGTTAAGTGCTGTGGCTGCAACAGTTTGTTGCAAATACCTTATGATACAAGCATATTTACAAAAAGTATCATCAGCCCATATCGAATGTCTAGTACTTCAAACTTTTTTGCCCACCAACCAACATTTCAACCCTTATTTAATGGATACAGTTCTTGTAATGGTTTGAAATTGTTTACTGGTAGTATTGGTGGTATTTGTTGATGTGTTGTGTTGTGTAGTGTTGTGTTGTTTTATCGAAAAGATACCCCTCCCGTGTTGTCGATCAAATGAATTCTTTAAATTGATTAGGGTCATTACATTTTCCCAGTGGTATAATCAGTAACATATTGTGAAAATTTTCAACTGTTAGTTGTTTTTGTTTTGGTTATTGGTTTTTTTTTATTTCATTAAACTTTCCAACAACTTTTAAGTATTTTTGATTTGGTTCTTCTTGTTTTTATGTTTCCTTTTTTTTAATATTATTAAAAGGGTTATAAGTGATTTGTTAAACAAATTGCTGAAATTCAACAATAAAACAATTACCAGCACATAAATTGCAAGTTTCCATTAAAAGTGATTTTCATTTTCAGTGTTTTTCTTTCACCTTTTTCTGCAAAAGTTAATGTCTCATAAATTATAAATTTTGCGTTTTATGACACTCTACTTTAGGCCATTACGTTAAAATTAATCGTAATATAAAATGGTTTTGTTTAAATTTGCAGTACGGTTGTGATTCTTATCGTTCAACAGCAGTGGCATGAGTAATTATTTCGTCAGTAGACAGATTTCGTGGCATATATTTCGTGATCTTCAAGTGCGATTGAGAGTCGCAGATGATTTTCTTGTACTTTTTGAAGTTTTGCAATTGCAAACGAACTAAGAAACTTTTTCCTCCGGAAGAGATGTATTTGGTGCCCATTATAGTCTGTAGGTGTATTGGCCATAGTATTTTTTCGGAAATGATCGTCAAGACTATTGCGTGGACGGCATGTGACTTCAAGAAGACAGTGTCACGAGCCACACGAGCTTTGTGAGAATTTCCCAAGAGACTAATTTCACCTTTTGAGGAAGTCGATTGGCCATAAAGCCCATGCGACTTGACATTCTTAAGCTCTTTAAACTTTTTCGATTACTATGTTCATTCAAAATTTTTATAGATTTTCTATAATGTAGCTCCATGGGGACTACCTGTCATTGCATCAACAACAAAATTACGCTTCGAAAGATGTGCTCAATTCAAAAAGAAGTTCAAAAGATGGAAAATAACAATACTATCTGACAGTCAGATCTCCCTACGAGCACTCAGCTTCTAGGAAATTGACTCGCTATTAGAAATGAAAAACGAATTAGGTAGCCAAGACTGGGCCGCCGTTACGTAGGAATTCGCGGTTATATCCAGGCATATCAGCTGAGAGTCTTTCTTAAATCCAATCTTTCTGTAATACAACGTTTTTTTTCTTTTTACTGTAAGGATTGGCTTTTAGATGAAGATGAATTATTGCATTGAGGCAAACTCAAGGCAGTAAATTCAGGTAACTTCTGAGCGCACTTATGCCATATTTCGTTTAGCGTTCTCCTCTTTAATTAGCGGGCTTTGAACAGCATATTAGTTTGAGTGCATCTGATGTAAAATAAATAAAAAAGAAATTTTCATATTTCGCAGAATTTTGTCAGTTTTTATTTAAAAAAAAAAGTCATTAAAACGCTATTCCTTTCTGCACCACATGTCAACAACTATTGTTCCTTTTTATGCGAATGGAAAACAATTGAAATAAGTTTTGCTTGCTTGCTTCCTTTTGTATAAATTCAAGTATAAAAAATCGAGAATTAAAACTTGGAAATGCAAAAGCAAAAAAAGAAAAAACTAATTTCGAATCAACACAAAAACATCATGTGGAACGAACAGCTCGAGTTTTAGTTTGAATTGTTGAAATCGTACAAAAGAAGAAACGCTTGCCACTAATATTAGAGGCAAATAATTGTAACTGTAACTGTAACTATAACTGTATATGTATGTGGCAAAGTCATTGTTGAAAGAATAGAAAGATGGAAAAAAATCTATCGTTTCTGATTTCCTATTTTATATTTTCGGTTAAATAAATATGTAAAGAATACAATACGAAAGAGTAAAATGAAAGAGTGAAAGAATGAAAGAATGAATGGCTATTTGCCCCAAAATCATGAATGATAGTTTTTGTTATTTTTTTTTTATTTTGTTATTTATTTTCTATTCTTTTATTGTTATGCTCGTAATAGAAAACCTAAATAGAGAAAAAAATTAAAGTTATTGGGTCGTTTCGTAGATTGTAAGAAGAAACAAGAAAAGTTTTTTTTTTGTAACTCAATATGAAAGTACAACAGTAATGTCCATATGTGGCTAAAAATAATGTTATTGGCATATTCGAACTGTTACAACATATAGACAAAAATGCTAAAATTTAAAAGAGCTAGCCTTTAAAAGTAATTTAAAAAGTTTACCAAAAATCCACGATATCTGCTGAAATCTAAACTAAAGAATCGATTCTTAACACTAAATGGATATTACTCGATACATAGGAATACTGGAATGGAAAATAAAATGATAACTTCGCCTCTTTGCCTAACTGTGGTAATACCACTTTGATGATAGTAAAAAATATAATCCAATACTGTTAGTTTACTGCATTTCTTTTCTTCTATTATATGATAGTTGCTTCCTTTAATTTGCTATTATCCTTTATTTACATAAGTTCTTAATTTTTTAATATTTAATGACACACTTTAATATAACATATTGCGATACCATTTATAAAACAATCCTTTTAGTATCTCTTGGGCATAAATCAGGCTAAATTTGACCGATGTGGTTTGCGGCATATTCGAATATATTTTCGAAGTAAAAACACCCCACAAGAAAAAGTGTAATGGGATCAAATCGATTCATACCACCACCACCGGAGAATATCTAATATAGCATAAGCTGTGTGCCCCTTTGGTGTCCAGATAATTTGGAAATCATCGACTTATAGTGCTCGCCGTTGACTGTGATGGCCTGTCCAACATCGTTCGCAATAATATATTGGCCAAAAATGTCGCTAGTCCAAAATCCTCACCAAACAGTGAATTTTTGAATTTTTCTGGTTGCTTTAGGCGCTCTTGGACTCATGTGGATTGGTGTCGCTCCAAATTCGACAACTTTATTTGTTTACAAACTCATTCATTCAAAAATGAATCTCTTCACTGAAGATGATTTTTTGCTTAAAACTGCTGTCAGTTGATAACTGCTCCAGAACAAACACTTATCGCTTCTATGGATATCCAATAAATGCCAACTAATTTGACAGATTTAGCTTCAACAAACTGGCCGTTATCAATTGTCAAAGTTCGGAAGTTCATTGTCAATTGAGCATTCAATACCGTATGCCGTTGGCAGAAAGTTCGAGAATTTTATACAGATGAAAAACACAGTGTACGCTAAAGAGAATAGAACTGTGTGCCTTGCGAGACCAGCATATTCGCAAAACAGGACTGCATCCTTTCTTAACCAATGTTCGTACTATGCGATATAGCAAACAAATGTCGATGCGACCTACGATAGAACATAAGTAGTACAACATGGAATACGTAGATGATACTTAATACGCCTTGTGATAAAATGCTTAAAAATTAGGGTTAAAGAAAAATAAGAAGAAAATCTAATCAGTGCTTGTTGGCATTATCAACTACACGTCGCTAATATTTTGAATAGCAAATAATCGACGATACCGATAATTTTTCTTATCTAAGCTGTACCATCAGTAAGGTCAGTTGTTCTTATGCGTACAGAACAGACAGGACAAATTAAGGCCGAAATGTATTTCAAAATACATTTATTTTCCAATGCAAAATTAAATATTTTCGACTGTAGTGTCAAACTGATACATCACTACGCTACAACAAATACTTGAAGCAAATATTTCATATTTTCTGACCAAATTGCATCACAATTAGTCGAAATGTTCATATTAAAATGAAAAAATTTATTTAGAAATAGAACAGAATCATAAGGTTCCTCTGTATTTAACCCGAATTGATTTGATGATACTTCTAAACAAAGCGTATATTGCCAACCCTAAGAAAACTCCATGTAAATTTGAGGATTTTTTTTTTGTTTTTGCAGGGTGTTTGCATGTCGTAGTTTTTCTGTATGTGGTTGGAAATTTAACTGTTAGATAAGTGGTGCTTCTAACAACACTTTTATAAAATAAAAGACCCTTAAAGGTGCGAGAAGGTAGAATATTTATGATACTCATTTACTTCTTTTTTGTAAAGAATAGTTTCATTATCAACATTTTCCAGCATATTATTTAACCACCAATGTTTGAAGCCATCGATCCAAATTATACCTCCCAACTCAAGGCTACACAAGCACAAAACCAATCATTTCTTTTAAGGAAATTTGTCTTTTTTTCTTGAAACCAAATAAAATCAAAAAAGATGTTCAAGAAAAGAAAAAAAATTTTTGTAATCATTTGGGATTGCTTTTGTTTTATTCATTCGATATTATTATTGTACTTGAATAATTTTGAACATTTTGTTAAAATTGAAAAGAGAAGAGTGTGTTACCCTTTAAAATACGTTTTTAGTGCTTGGTAAGCATTCAATTTTCACATTTCATTGAAATAAAAATACTCTGATAAACGCCATTAGGTGTTCTGTTCTGTTAGAATAAGCCACCCTGAAAGTAACCTTACACATTGAACAAAGTACTTTTCATAACTCCCGAAAATTCTGACGAATATGACAAAAATGGGATTTACAGTAATTTCACATTGTATCGGGCGATAGGCAGGCGATTTTTACTCCTCCTCAATGTCGTAAAATACGTAAAAATTGCATGATAGATCGCCGAGTCGTCGGACAAGCATCATTATTAGACGGAACCGTTTCGTCCTTCCTGGGTTAAAATTCGGATAACTATCCAAATAGAAAAACAGATCCTCTATTTTCCCGTAGAAGCGTCAACCAATGAGCGGATACTTGGCCTAGTTTCAAGCCTAATCGCGACAAAGCGGATACCTTTACCCGTACAAAACAGAAGATTTTCAGTCTAGTGTCCGTTCTTACGAGTATGCCTACAACCTCTCGAGGTTCATAGCAATTCTATAAATTTTGCTTACCATTGCTTTTATTTCATTTTAGTAATTCACAGTCTATTTAAATTCTTTTCCAAGGCATGCTATTTCCAATGGGTGTTTACAATCCTTCAGTCAGGATTACGACCTAGTTTCTCACACCACTTATGGTATGTGTGTTAATTTTATACTTGAGTTTTGGGACATACAGTATAAAGTCGACATCAAACAACAGACTTTTGTGAAACTTTTCGTGACAATTTTATTTACTCTCTCAGAAATCTGCTGAGAGGATGTCGCAGAAGAAATTTTTTATATTTTGTTTTGCTGCAGATATCTGATCTAAGGCTTAAACCATGGCCTCTAATAAAAAAATACATTAGTCTAGTGTCTACAATGACTTCTTAGTTCTGACTTCTCAATGGCAGCTGTCATGATATTCTCCATGGGATATGGGATAGACTAGCCAGCTAAGATAGGCCAATGGATTGTTCCAAGACGTGAGATTCTCTGCTCACCAAATTATCTTGCTTTGCTGTGTGGCATCGTCTTATTGGAATATCAATAAAGTCTGATGCCTCCATTTTGGGCAAAAAGATTAATTATTTTTATTTGTTCCAGATGTCTGACCTGGGGTTTGAATCTTGGATACACGTCTAATAAAAAGTTAAATATTAAGCCTTATAAACTTCAGTTGGTACAAGAAATGTATTCTCACAATCATCGGCACAATCATTAATTAAATGACCAAGAATTGATATTAATCACTTGCTATCTGCTCCAGACTATTAGGTGGAAACGAGATTATCAACTGTAAACTTTAGGATTGATTTTATCTTAGTTAAATTCATTAAATGGTTCACCCTTTTTAAAAGAGTTTTCAACATTTACAAATATTTTCCTCCTGCTATTATCACTCCTTGATATTCCTTAAAACAAATCTATAAAAGAGAAGAAATCATTCGAAAATGTTCCATTCAGTCTATTTTACTTCCTTTTTTGTTCCAAGTTAAAAATGCTTTTTAGGATTTTTTTCCATTAAAATCGTTTTTTTTTCTATTTCGTTTTCTTTTTGCCTGTTCTTCATACCGTTTTCTTATATTTTTGTCAGTGATTCTCTATTGTACCAAAGCTTTGAAATGCTTCAAATGTTCGCATGGATGAATAAAAAAGAACTGAAATGGTAAAGTTCTACAAACAATACTCACATATATAGAAACAAACACACGAATGCACACACCTACACATGTATACATTAAAAAAAGCCTATAAAAGAAGAAAGAAAATCAAGCAGGCGGCAGGCAGTCAGTCAGATTGCAAAGTCGNAAGTCGTTCAATGGTTGGATGAACTAAAAGATGTGCAAATGGATGTTTAGATGGATGGATAGATGGATGAATGGATGGATGGTTCAATGAATGAATGAATGACTATGAATGGTTGGAGGAATTGATGTTTCTTTACAAACGTTAACAAGGATTTCTATAAATTCTCTTCTAATACACACACAAGCATAAACAAACAAACAAACAAACAAACAATGAAGTGCATACGCTTACCTACAAATATTTATCAATATTCAGTTTATAAATACATACATACATACATAAAAACATTATTGATAAATCCAACAATTGTAACATTACAACAAATAATATCAATACTCTTGCAGTTGAATATTTTGAAAATATGTACACAAATACTGTTTGTTCGTATTGTTGCTTCACTTTATTCACTAGATTGTTGATTACGCAACCGTACTGTTGTTATTATTGTTATAATCAGTCGTATTGCTTAGAGTGTTTGCTCTCAATCTCTAAAGGCTTTTTTCCAAAACTGCGGATCAGGACTAGCAAACAAAGTGTGTTTAAAATATCACCAAGAATTTTAATGCTTTGAAAGTATTAAATTACGTTTGCTTTGAGGACCGCTGAAGTTCGTTGCTTATTATCCGACTTAAGAAAATCTCATGGTCTCGGTAGGCAAGTTCATTCCGTCTAATCGCTCGTGCAGAATGTGCAATGTGACAATGCATCAATTACGTCGCCAGCCCAAAATCCAGATTGANACGCTGAAGTTCGTTGCTTATTATCCGACTTAAGAAAATCTCATGATCTCGGTGAGCAAGTTCATTCC
>QOCX01001803.1:9375-23522 GCA_005959815.1 Sarcophaga bullata | reverse complement strand
TTCATGAATTTAATTGCAAATGACCCAGTTTTGAATGCAAATGACAATTTTGTATGATAATAAATTACAATTTGCAAAAGAAGTCGTGTTGTATTTATTAATATGTATCAATTAATTAATTTCGATTTCAGCTTTTTCAATAATAAGTATGCTTAATTGATTACATGCATTAAATTATTTATTCAATGAAATGACCGTTTTTACTTTGAATAATTGCAGCAACAAAAAAAAAAAAAAAAAATATGAAAAACGGAATCAATACAAGATTTAATAATACAAATAATATGAATAAAAATAAATAATAAGTTAATTTTCATAATAATATTGCTACTTTATATGGTAACCATTTGTATACGATTAAATATGGCTATGAATTAAAATCAATTTCAATAAACCTTTGCAACATTTTTATTATAATGCTGCCACCAGTGTTGGGTAATGATGTTGCGGCGGTGTATATTTTATTGGTAGTAATTATAAAGGGTGTTTCTTTTGAATAGCTTGGAATTTGGATTGAATAAAACAGTTATTTGCGATAATAAATGTATGTATGCCCGTCATTTATTACTTAAAGATTGTTTTCTATAAACCTCACAGGTAATAAATCAGTGAGTTTCGATTTTGACATTCATTCTGTTCAGTCAGTAACCTAACAATGACTGTCATATTATTGCCCATCTGGGCTGACTGTACTTGCACACGAGAGACTATGTGTTCCCACAAAAATATTCTACTCTGGCCAAGTTGCGCATTTTAATGGGAGCCTATGAACTGCTCAGATTAATTGCCTATCAAACTCCAGTTCAAAGGTGAAAAAAAAAGAATTTTTTTCATGCACCATGTGGCATGTGGTAATGTCTTATTGAAACCATAAGTCAACTGAATTTAATTCTTAAACAAACTGCATCAAACAGAGTGTTTTTTTGGGCACATTGGTATCTCTTGAACAGTCTTTCCTCGAATGAAATACGCCAATTCTGTTATTTTGAAGTGACCGTTGAGCTAAAAACCTTGTTTGACTTTGTTTGAATATCGACAAAATATTGTTCTTCCATGTCAATTCTACTCAGTTTAACAGGCTTTGATAATTTCAAATATAAGCCGTTAGTAGCATTGCTTTCGAGCTTCCTACTGGTACTAGCCATTAGACTGGTCTTTCCTAAATCTGTTGCTCTAAAGATTACGATGATGATAACGAATCTTAAGATAATGCCGCATAGGTTCCAGGCATGTGATCAAGCGTTTTATTTTCTTTATTCCAGAATCGGCATATTAAGTTTGAAGCGATTTCTATTGCGAACTACACTTATTGGGCTCTACAATTACTATTCTAATGCTGTTTTTGAGTAGTATTATGGCAGTTTCAAATTTAATTTCTCCATATTCATCGAGCATAAGTTTAGAGTGAAAAAATTTGACGCCTTTCTCAATATTTTCTTTTGTCGAGTGTAGTAAGTTTCTCTTGGCACTCCATAAAAAGGTTTGAACAGCATTATCTGGGTGCAAGCTACTCTTCCATCAAGTATTTATACAACATGACCAGTGATCCGCTACTTGCGCCTGATTCAGCTTGTCAAAATAGTCCCATAGAAAATAAGTTCAAAGTTGACAGCATGACTGTTGCTTTGTTTCTCTCTTGCTCAAGTTAAATCGAGCACATCTCTTCAAGGCGCATACTTCCACTTTTAAGATTCTCAAGAGTTCTTCCAAGGGTTCTGGATTTTCGGGACTGTTCTCCTACATAACATATATAATTTTCCATTACAACCCTCCAATCAGGATTACGGCCTAGCTTCTCACACCACTTATGTTGTGTATGTTAATTTTATACATGAGTGGCGGGACCTACAGTTTAAAGTCGACAGCGAACGACAGATTTATTGAGAAACTTTTCATGGCAATTTTATTAACTCTCAGAGTTTTTGCCAGAAATCTGCTGAGAGGAAGCCGCCGAAGAAATATTTTTTCATATTTCGTTCGAGATGTCTGACCGGAGATTCGAACCCTGGAATTTCGTCTAATAAGGGAACACACTATCTACTAGACTACGACGACTTCTACTATCAGTCTTTAATCCATCCGTATATCAGAGGATTGTCCCTTAAAATCGCATTAAGCTTCCATATTTCTTCACATTCATTACTTAATCTCGTTGCAAAAAAGTTTCCAAGATTATAGAGTTTGCTGGCTCTGTCCAGTGGAACGTTAAGGGAGAACGAATCTATTTACTTCTTAAGCCCAAGAGGTTTTTGTATGTGTTAAACCATTGCTATTGTCCTCAATACCATATGTAGTGAGTCTAAATTGAATAAGTTTTCTAGTGCCGTCATAAGACAGGCTCTGTCATTGTTCCTCTTATGTCAACACATGGCAGTCTACAATGGTTTTCAAACTGCATGTTAAGAGTCACACTTCTCTTGATATGCCTGGTATATACTCAATAATTCTTGTATTATATTCTAACAGACCTGCTGGGTATTTTTATAGCACGCTTGGTTCTCTTTGCAATAGAACCATAAACGGTTCATTTCCTAAAAATTGAAAAAAATTTTTTTTTAAATTATTTTCGTTTTAGGAAACGAAACATTTTATTGTTTATGAAAATGATAAAAATTTATAATAATTTGCTTATGCAGCTAAATGAGACATCTTTTAAGAAATAATTTAAAACATGAATAAGCCATTATGTGGTCATTTTCCTTTTTCTATTCTCTCATTACATACTTATTTAGCGTAAACTGTACTCTACTTATATTAACGACAAAGTAAATTAGACGAAAAGACGTCTTTATCCCAGAAAAAAAAAATCTTCTATTTAAACATAATAACAACAACAAGAAAGAAAAAGTAAGTTTTAACGACCACTAATCAAAATGAACACAGCCAAATAGACAACCTGTGGGTGGCCAACTATATAGAGCAGCCGTTACTCTACGGGTGTATTAGGTATTGAGGACATAAAAGATGACAAATTGTTTTCATGTGAGACATGTTTTTAATAAAAAATTGTTTATTAAGGCATGAGATAGAAAAGAATTCGGTATCAACAGGAAGTGCACTTAGTTGGCTTGTTAGAGAGTAAAACCTAAAGAAATTTTTTTTTTTTAAATCAAATCAACCTTTTGGTCAATTGAAAGTCCTTTGAAAGTCTTCGAAATTTTCACACCGACTAAAACCTATGATTTTCAATACCACCGTGAAATCAATCGTACTCTATGACTGCATAGGTTGATCTTCAGGACTTTTAAAGCGTTTATGAGACCACAATTGACTGCTTAGAACACTTACAGTGCCTTTGTAAAGTAAGATCGATCTTGAAGCCACTTTTAGACGTTTACAATACCGAAATTGATACTTTTCTCTTAATCCTGGTATCATCCTGAGGACTTAGTGTCCTTTCGCAACAGATCAGTGCTTCATAATCATTGGAAACATTCATGCGTTTTCTTCTTCTACAGCATATCCTCGGGCTAAAGATGACCAGTCTCTGCAACAACTGCAGAAGCGATTGGTCACTTGATCCCAGGATTAAAGCGTCTCAGCTTAGCATCCAGGATGAAATTTCTAATAATTGTTCCTACTAGGACACTGAATGTGGTCTTTTAGAATATGAATACACCTTTTGCGCTCTCTCTGTCTAACTTTAGCCAGATTTACTGTGCCATATTGAAGGTATCCGAACCATTACTTCATTGTTAATCCTAAGCTCTGTAGTTTCTCGGACTACAACTATACACAGCTGTTAGTGTTACACCGCTCTACTAACCCGTTGCTTCGTGGTATACGAAACTGCCCAAGAAGACATGATGTAAGTGCCCTAATTGCCTCATGGCTACCAGAAAGAGTGCTACCAGAGGTATTGTAAATCTTAATAACATTACCTGTAGTTTATGTGACCGTCGGGTCGGTAAGCCACACTTAAAAATGTCGGTATCCATAGATCTGTTAGGTTTCAAATTATACGTGAAGATTACTGAGTCGTTTACTAGATCCTAAATAAACGGCTTGGACTTTCTCCAGTACTCACAGTGAAGTGTCATGTAAGCAATGTTCCCCGATTTCCTAATTCGGTAAAGATCCTCGAATAAGCGTTATCGAACCCGTGAAATTGTTTCGTTACACAAAGGCACTGTCTAGCCTTAGCTGCTGCGCTTCTACAATCAATGTCCAGTGCATGAGAAGATGCCTTCAGTGCTTTAATAGATAAGCTGTAGGGCTGCAACATGACGCCGATTTTAGGTAAGGGGAGTAATTGGCCACTAAAACCCTTCAGTCTAGATTACGGCCTAGCTTCTCACACCAATTATGTTGTGTTTGTTAATTTTCATGAGTGGCGGAACCTACAGTTTAATGTCGACTACGAACGATAGAGTTTTGAGAAACTTTTCATGGCAATTTTATTTACTCTCAGAGTTAGTACCAGAAATCTGCTGAGAAATCTGAGGAAGTCACCGCAGAAATATTTTTTCACATTTCGTTTTTGATGTCTCAATGGGGATTTAAACCCTGTTCTTTCGTCTAATAAGCCAACATACTACCTACTAGACTACGGCGCTTCACCACTGGCACCCTTAATAGACGAGTAAATAACAGTTTGTACTTTCATATGAAGAAACCTAGTAACGTATACCTTGACGGGTCTTACACTGCAGCTGTGACTATAAGGAACTTGAAATAGGATTCGTTAAGTCTAAACAAACGAAAAATGCACGGAAAATTTGTTGTACTTCTTAAGGCTTTGAAGCCAGATAGCATTTTAAATACAACCACAGCGTCACCTGTGGATACAGAGTTTATAGGCTAGACGTTGAAATCATCTAGATGGAGGGCTATGCCAACCCTCGTTATGTTATTAAAAGCTGTTGTAAGATTGTTGTAGAAACTGTTAACGGTTTTATTCAGATTCGATAACATTGTTTGGCTTTATCAGTATATACGCTCGTTCGAAGTCTGGCATAAATTATATGAGCGGAGTATGCTTCTCACTCGATCAATGCCTGAGGACTTTTGCATCTAACAGGCTTGCATGCAAGAAGTGACTTAAGGACTCCCTGAATAGTATCATTTTGGCAGTAGTTATGACTGGATGATTAGCCCACTGTAATTGATTGATAACAGAGGCTGCGAAATTAATAGACGGTACAGATACACTTGACAAATGACATTAGTTTTTATCATTAATTTCGTTTACAAAGGCCTCCACGATAAATAAGAAAATTGAACCCACAATAGTGCCAGCCTCATATGCAAAATTATTGTTGCAAATATTACCCAACAACAGTGGTTCCCCTCGTATAGGCTATCGAGTGACATAAAAAACCACCAATTGCCTCTAAATTTTGTTCTTCAATAGCTTTGCTACCAAATGACTTATGTATTGTAGGGTAAATAACTTCTTCCAAAATCAGAAATTAAACGGGAAAGGAAAAAATGAAATGCTTTGTATTACAACAAAGCCAAGAAATGAAATGAAAAAAAGAAACAAAATTTCTTTAAAAAAAAAATGAAAACGAAATAAAAAGTAAAAAAAAAAATTAAAATGAATGAAGAATCTTCAATTGTTTGTTGAGAATAAAAATGTTTAAATTAAGCCAGAATGAGAGTGTGTTATAAATTCTATAAAAAAAAAAATTATTCATGAGATTGAATGCAATGGGTTTGTAACATGACGAAGACATTAATGTAAAAAGGCCATTTAGCCAAGCAACAATATAGGATTGGCCTGTCCTCTAAAGGCCCATTAAAACGCAGACTGTTACGCTACGTTTATAAATACTTTGGCGATGTTGATTTAGCTAAGCAGCCCAGACAGCACAAGAACCACTTTGTTGTCTCTCTCTCTCTCTCTATCTTTTTATTTTTCGATTTGAACATGACAAAGACGAGGAGATATAAAATGATAAAGTAGCTACTAATGTTGACCAGGATATGACAATATGTCATACAAACATTAAGTACATACACACAAACACACACACACACAGATTTTCCACAAATACGAAACAAGCTTCTCTAAGTATTAGATGTTCGTGTATAATTTGCAAACAGCGAGACGTTTTTAAGAGGATACGAGTGTTTGAGTGTGTTAGTGTATACGTAAATGCGCCCCATTGTATGCAAAACATTTTTGTTTTCGTTTGTGGTGCGTCGTTTTATTTCCTTCAAAGCATTTCCTTTTATTTTTCGTAATTTTTTCTTTTTGCTTTGTTATTATTGTTGTTTTGTTTGTTAATGAAGAAGTTGACGTTTTACTAATAAACTTGATTGCTTTACGTTATTTTTTCTTTCACCATTGTTACATGCACACACACACACATACACATACATACTTACGAATACCTACAGTGAAGTGTTTTCTTAAGCACTCTTGTGACCTATTAGTGTGACAGTATACTTAACATGTAAATTAAATGCTTTTAAGGAACATTATGAAATACATCCATACAGTCTCTGTGTGTAATATTCTTGTTGCGGGCTACAAAAATTTAATTCGAAAAACTTAGAATGCCTGAAAAAAATTGTCGCATTGTTGTAATTTCCTTTTTGGCTCTGGTAATAAATCTGATTGAGGTTCACAAATCAGTTTAAAAAACAATTTTTTAATTAAATTATTTGTCAAAAATGAAACAAAAAAAAAATTCTTATTTAAATTTTTATTTGAGTTTACTTTTGTGGCATAAATTAATTAAAAAAAGTTAATTATTTATGAGGAGTGTTGTGTGCGAGTAGGTATTAATTAAGATTGTGTAAATATTTGTGTTTTGTTATTAATTTGATAACGAACATAACAAGGTTACGTTACGCAGCACATGCCAAGAATATGCTTTTATGACTGGAAACCCCTTTTGATCGAATCAGCAAACTTTGCTTAAGTGCTTATAGGCACAATGATTTTTTTCTATTGATCTTAACTACTTACTAACTTACTTTACCTACTTAATTGACCATTAGCAATTTGATTAACGGATTGCGGCCAGCCTTAACACATTCTTTCAGGCGCCTTTGCTTTTTGCGCGTCTTCGTCAGTTGGTCACAGCAATCGATGACAGGGCTTCCTCGATTTGATGCTACCAACGTAAACAAGATCGTCCCCTTCTCCGATTTACGTAAAAACCCGCCCCGTCGTAGTATGCTCCTTCATTCGAACGACATGGCCGAGCCAGTGTAATCGCTGGATGTTGATACGCTGCACAAAGTTGCGCGTCTTCGTCAGTTGGTCACAGCAGTCGATGACAGGGTTTTCTCGATTTGGTTCCACCAACCTCTTCCCCGATTTCCCCAAATCCCTTCATTAAATACCCATCTCATCGGAACATCCTGCTTTATTCGGTCGAGACAGCATAGCCGCTGGATGTTAATACGCTGCACAAAGTCTACGTCGTTGAGGAACTCAACAACACACTTTTCTCTCGAAAGCTCTCAAGACTACAGCATCAGTGCTTTACAGTATCGATGAATCTGTATCATAAAGTACTACGGGGAGAATGACCGTTTTGTAGTAGTGGAGCGGCTTGTCGCACGAGAAAGATCTCTGTTACTCAATTGCCTATTGAAATCATAGTAACACCTGTTTGAAAGAGTCATCCTGCGCTTGATTTCCAGACTGACATCATTTTTGTGGTAGCGGAGTAGCCTAGATAAATAAAATCCTTTTCTATATCGAAAGTATAGTTAACGGTCGTAATTTGGAATCCATTACGGCAACATTTACTGCCAGACCCATCTTAATAGATTCTCATTCAATAGCCCTAAAGGCGGCAGTAACATCTCTCTTGGTACGCCCTTAGATGTTAATGTCGTTAGGGTACGCAAGGAACTGATGACTTATTTTTGAAAAATAATGCCAATGCGATTCACTCCAGCCTTTCACTGAATATTTTCCATGTCGAAGTTGAAGAGGTAGCATGACAAGGGACCGAAATGTCTGAAACCTCGCACGGTATCATAAGCTGCAGGAGTTGCTCAAAGTCAGCCTTATCAGCTTCGTTGGCATATCGATCTTAATCTCATACATAGGTGACGGGACCTACAAAACTCTGCGAGTAAATAAAATTGCAATGCAAAATTTCTGAAAAATCTATCGTTCTGTGAGACCCGTCGCTCATGGATAAAATTAACACACATAAGGGTGGTGATCGAAGCTAGGTTGTAATCCCCACTAACGATTTGTAATAATCAATCAAGTAAGTAAGTACAAATTGGTTCCTGTGTAGTTTCTTCTAACACTCTAACCATTCCATTTCATTTTGAGCGACTGCGTGTTAGTATTGGTTAGCAACAACCAAAGACTATTGAATATTGAAATCAAGGAATATTGAGTGCCTAGTTGAGATTACAAGATGTTTGAGATAGACAGAGTGGTTAGCCATTAGACCATTGGTTGTCATTTAATATCTTCTATGATAGTTCGAAGACAGTTTACAGTTGCTGCAGTAAAATATTTTCCAATGAAAGAGTAACGAAAGTCCTTTCCGATAACAGCATGTGTATAGCTCAACGTTACATAGGACTTACAGTTCCTTACCATTGCATCCTATACAGCAACTAAATACCATTTCATTGAGGACTTTATTCTAAAGGTAACTACAGACAACACCCCTATCAGTTCTAAGTCATGCTGCAGTAGATAAGTCGCGTGTTTAGCCAGAGAAACCGGATTAATAAAATATGTTGATAGCAATGTGGCAGTTATTTTGCGACAAAACTGTGTTCCTTAATAGAATGAATATAATAAAAAACCATCCAATCATTTATTAAATTACAACAAAACATATGTTTATTCCAACTAAATTTAGAACACCTCATATGTTGTAATATATTCCACACATTATCCAGCGGACAGTTACAGTGAGCATCAAAAGAAAGTGTACATGAAACAAATATACGCATTAATAAATTACCGTTATTTTTATTTTAAAAATGTTTCATTGCCGGTTCTTAAGAATTGAAAAAAAAAAATCGAAAAATTTTCAAATTTTTTCGGGCACTCTCCTTAAGTGGTAAAAATCGAAATTTTTAGAATTTTGTTCATAGTGAACAGTTTTTTTTTTGAGGCTCACTGTATCTTGTGATTAATACATAAAAATCTGTGCCTATTTTACCCATAATTTATATGCTAAAGAAGATTTTCTTCAAACCACAAAACGATTTTTTAAGGATAATTTTTTATAAGGAAATTATGCACAAGAATTTTCCTTATGTATGTATGTACGTATGTATGTGTAAATATCAATTTTGAAGAAAGTCTCAACTTTAAAGAAATTTTCAAGTATCTTTGGTTTGATATTGAATTTTATTATTGAAATGAAGGCAAAAGAAAAAAGAAAAAATAAAAAACAGAAAACTGAAGGAAAAAGTCAAGAGCATAAAAAGGACGAAACATTTTAATACGAATTAAATTTTCTCTTATTCGTTATGGTTTATTTTTACAACCGCTGGCAATACAAAAACTATTTTGTTTGGCAGGAAATAGAAATGTAAGACCAGTAGGGAAGAAGAAATAAACAAAAACAAAAAAAATCACAACAAAACTTGTATGTTTTTCTGTGTTTCTGTTTATATTCTATTACAATCGTAGACAATTTGTTTTCCATTTGTCTTGCCAACAAAATATTATAAATTTTATTTTATTTGGGGAAAAAAAGACATATACACACATGCAGACATATAAACATACACATAAACACAATGACATTCCAGTTAACATTCTCAATATTATCGGGTTATCTATGTAGTGGCTTTAAAACCTTCGGCAAGGCTGTCACCAGTTAAAAATTTTTAAACTGAAGTGTCACTTTATTTAGGGAAAGGCTTGGAGCTTACTCCTATGGATCGTTCATGCAATGAAAACATAGTTTTATGTGTGACTTCGTTATAATTTTGATTTAGAAACCAAACAGTGGATAACCCTTTACAGTGCTCTCGAATCGTACTTATAGGTGCAGCACGTTTCAAAGTTATAAGAAAGAATAATTTTTTAATCCCCTATGAGAGATGATTTAATGAAAACATACGAAGGATGCATGTATACCGTGATTGTGAAACCAAAATCTCTATGGTCCTCCTTAGACAATGTGCTCGTTGAATGACATGTGTTCGTTGAATGAGATCTGGAGCAGTTGACACCTGACACCCAATTTTTGTTGAAAAATCATCTTCAGCGATGAGGACCATTTCTAGGAGAATGTGTAGGTGAACAAACAGAATCAGTCACATGAGATACAAATGCATGGAAGGCATTCGGAAAAAATCAATGGTTTGGTGTAGATTCTGGGCTAAAGATGTCGTCGGTCTATGTGACCTATGGTGCCATAATCTGGGCAGAGAGAACAAACAGCTCAAATGAATTTGAATAAGATAGAGAGACTAGCAGTTATTAGTATAACAGTGACCATGAAATCCTGTCCCATAGCAGCGCTGGAAGTTCTATTAGATTTAACTCTGCGACACATGGTAGTGAAGAGCATTAAAAATTCAATGCAAAAATTATTTCCTTTTTAAAACCATCGAACTGCATTTTAGTTCTGCAAAATCGTCTTTCAACAAACCAATTTCCTTTGCATTTCAATGAATCCTGCTTGTTTTAAAAGAAACTTTGAAATACCAACTTCAGTCACTCTTAATTGTTGCCTAAGCCGGTCTAGCTTCTGCTATGAATTTTAAACGAATCTTGTTTTTAATGTATGGTTAGGTTAGGTTAAACTGGCAGTCGCCTGTATAAGTGTAGCTTACTTGGATCATATAAGGTCTTGTTATAACACCGATATTACCTACTTTGTCCCAATTGGATTCTCTCTATCATCCTGAGAGTCTTATTAGTCTTTTTCTCGGGTTTCCAAGAACTGGACATTTATAGCGAGAAGGTTTTCTGTGGTGTCCTCTTCGTACTCATCGTTACATTTTTTGCTGAAGTATGAGGTATTCATAGTCTTTTAGCGTGAACACTTTGAGGCCTAGAGGTCTGCTATGAGGTACCTTAGATGGAATCTGATCTTATTCTTACATTTAGAGGCGTAGAAGTCTGCTATGAGGTACCTTAGATGGAATCGCATCTTCGCCTTACTTTCCCTACCACTGGACAGGTGGAGAAAATATGTTTTGTTGCCAACTCCTATTCTTCGTCGTCGCAGCTTCTGCAGAAGTTGTTATGAGGTATTTTTAGTCTCCTGGTGTGACATGTAAAGGCCAGTGTCCTATTATCACTGCTATGTGGTTCCTTAGATGGAATCTTGACAGATTCAATGCAAATTCAGTTCTGTCTGGCATCATTAATCCGTCTTACCTTTGCCAATGAATGAAGTTTTTGAGAGACCAATTCTTTGCCTCTCTGCAGAGCAGCAACCATTTGATGTAGGAAATCAATTGAATTTTTCGTGCTCCATACTTTAGCAAGTACGTTGACCTGGGGGTTGGCTTCTATGACCCCATATTCAGCAACTATCGAATGTCTCGTTATCTCCTAATTTCCTTGCATTTAAATAAAGCCTGCTGCTTCAAAACGTTATGAAATTGCTGCTTGAGCTTTTCTTGCATCTACGATTAAGGTTTCCATATTATGGTCGTCAAAATTTTTTGGCTCTCCCGAACGTTCTTTGTCTTCAATGTCTTCGGTGTACTCCGTACGCTGTGTTTTTGATAAAGCATGCTCATTGCGTAATTACATAAGCAAATGATGATTTGTAGTACGCCATAGTCTAGTAGAAAGTGTGTTGCAGGTCAGACATCTCCAACTAAACGAAATACGAAAAAAATGTTTCTTTGCCGCCTAGCTCTCAGTAGATTTCTAGTAATAACTCTGAGAGTAAATAAAATAAAATTTCCATGAAAAGTTTCCCAAAAATCTGTTATTGAAAGTCATCTTTAAACTGTAGGTCCCGCCACTCATTTATAAAATTCGCACACACAAAATGTGGGATGCGAGAAGCTAGGTTGTAATCCTGACTAAAGGGTTGTATTGATCAATTATGTATGAAAGCGATGATTTGCACGAGCGGTTTTTTTTGTATCGTATCAAAGGATTTCATGCATGGGTAAATATTATTTCAAACTGTACCTGTATAATGTACATTTTATTTTAGAACACACTGTACATGAGCAATATTTTGTAAAGTTGCCAATTTTTATGGAGACATTAAGTTTCATTGATTTTATTTTTCTTTTTCTTTTTGTTAGTTACTCAATTTCTTTTTTTTTCATATAAAATATTTCTACATACACACTACATGTAAACATATGTATGTATGTACATACATATGTGTATGTGTATTGTAGTATGATATGTAAATTTAAGTAAATATATTTGTAAAGTAATATGTATTTATTTCGTTAAAATATTCGAATATTTATTGTACAAAGAGAGGAGAGAGACAGAGAGAGAGAGAGAGAGAGAGAGAGAGAGGAAATAATGCAATCCAGCAATCGAGCAATTTTACTATTGACTTTCAATGGTATGTACGTACAGACATACAAATCTTGTCAGTTGTTTCCTTGAAATAAACAACAAAAAAATTTTATCGGCATTTCAACAACATTCCACACCACACAACAATTTGAATAACAAATTGGATTGGACGTCTAAATTTATTAGTTATTCAATCTTTTGAGATTTTGATTAAAGTTTTGGTTTTAATATTTTGAATTTCGATAGCAGAGTAGTAGTGTGAGTGACACTGAAATTATAATTAAGTCAGGATGGGAGTATGTTGTGGTTACTTTCTAAGTAGCAGCTAAGAGTTTCAGGAATGAATTTCATGAGAGAACTGCTATCTAGGCAACAGACAAGATTGTATAGGGTGGTGGTCGTAACATATCCTATGTTCGTGAGAAAAAAAAAAACTGCGCTTTGATAGGAGGATCATGAGGCTTCTTACACTCAAGCTATCAGCTTAACCTAATTTCTCCTTAAGTCACTTGAAAGAATCGTTGAGGACTGCATTGAGCACATCTCAGGCCAACTATCTTTGTACAGGCACAACAAGCCTTCACGGAGGATAAAACTTTCTCATCCTTCATATAAAAAAAGTTATGAACTGCCTTAAGTGTTGTCTGATTGTTTTCCTTGATAAAGAGAGTACTTTTAACAGTGTACACAGCTAGTCTGTTAGTAAAGCCATAAGACGGCTGAAAAAGACATAACAAATCTTCTTTTGGTGCGCAATTTAAAGCAGCAGTTCTAGGGATACTGTATCTTTACTGTAGAATCCTTACACTCCTCAGACATCCAGTCATCCAACAACTCACAGAGGTATCTAGAATGAGTTTGTCTATTAGGTTAGGTTAGGCTAGCTAAATGGCTAGCTTGCCATTTACAGGCAAGTTCACTCGATGGCCATATGGCCCATTGTATTACCCAGTATGAGGTAAGTCTCCTTGTCATAATTCGTTAGTGATGGCATGGAATGGAAATTACTCCGAGCTTCGGATGAAACCGAATAGTTCCCTTAGTGGCACGTTCACCTCCATGCTCAGATCTTTAAACGTTCTGTTACCCCCAAAAAAAAAAACTAACAATTTTCGATTACTAGAGTATTATTGTGCCTAAAAGAATGTGTACAAAAACTGCTGCTCTCCGATTCCGAAATTCAAAAAGTATCGTGTAAACATATTCACGGAGAGTTAAGAGATCATTAGATTCCTAGCGAGAGTGTACACCACATTTAAGATTGCTTAAGATTACCGGCTGGCTCTGTAGAAGTGAACAATGGCCGCGACAGTTGCCGTCATATGGTTTTCTGCAAGTGAATACAAAGTGAGGCTGTTTCTTGCGGCGCATTGTGATATAAAGTTGCTGACTGGAATCTGGGATAAAGGCTGAGTACCGTGGGTAGGTAGGATTCTTCGAAGACTTGAAGTCTTTTTTGGTGGCCGCAATTTAGTTGCTCTTGAGCTGACTTGGGGGTGTTCATTCAGATATGTTCTCTGTTGTGGTGTTTTTATTCTCTCTATTGCCATCTCTCAGTCTTTCTCTCTTTTTTATAATTTCTTTTGGAGAGCACAGTGAATGTATTGTGGTTGTCATTTTAGCTGTACACGTACTAAAATTAATCAAGCAATTAACTGCCATCTTAGGAAACTCATAGCAATTATTAGGTAGGATTGTGGGTAACTTATTGATAAAACGTGTTGTGAACTGACTTGATAGGATGCTA
>QOCX01001802.1:3998-28322 GCA_005959815.1 Sarcophaga bullata | reverse complement strand
ATTGCAGTTGAGATGTGGGGATGGGAATTGGCTGGAGCTGGATTATTGAAACGCCAGTTTATTGTTTTAAACCGTAGTGGTCTATAGTGTGCATTTGCATCGTATTCAGAAACCTATGCTGTTGTTTTAAATGATTTTTAAAAATTTCAGTTCAATTTTAGCAGCCAAAAGAAAAGGGACGCAAAAAAAACAAATTAAATAACTTTCACTATTTAACTGCAGGCTTTAAACATGTGCTATTTGGCCGGTTTCGGTATATGATGCTGTTAAAATGACTTCTACAATTTGTTGCAGTTGTTGTTGGCCCAGAAATGTGTACTTAAAATGGGAATAAAACAAGTGAAATTGTTCAACATCAATTTAGTATTGTATGAACACATATGGAAACGCGAACCTTCGCCCTGCTTTCAAAAAACGAAACAAGAGACTGTTAAATACCAAATAAACCAGCACAACAATCAAAAAAAGCAAATAACAGAAATAAAAAAGCGGTAGCCATCAAGCAACAGCAATATACATTTGGTCTTACACAATTCAAGCAATATTATTATTCATTGTTCATTTTATTCCCTTCTGTTCGCTTGTGCGGGATTCTCGTGCGTCCCCTGCTCCAGTTTCTTTGTTTCTTTTCTTATTTTTTCCGTTAAAGGGAAATCACAGTTCTTTATTATTGTAGACTTTCTCTGTCCATGCTCAGCAGTGTCTCGCGATGACTGCGTAGTCGTTCAAGTACGAAAAAAAAACAATACAAAAAACATCATCAGCGCGACAGTGATC
The DNA here is from genome assembly GCA_005959815.1 of Sarcophaga bullata. Taxonomy (NCBI): domain Eukaryota; kingdom Metazoa; phylum Arthropoda; class Insecta; order Diptera; family Sarcophagidae; genus Sarcophaga; species Sarcophaga bullata. Next base: position 27,545 of record QOCX01001802.1, on the reverse strand, counting down.
TCGTTACAAGTTTAAACAGGAGCAACGCCAGACACCCGGGCCCGCTGAGTCGTATTGTCCTTTTGAAAACTGAGCTTGTCCCTGTGTGTCTGTAAACTTGATGTATTGCAAAGGCATACCATCCATATAAAAACCGAATCCTTTATTATTACTTAATTCGTATGCCTTTGAATTCATCTCTTTATGTTTTTTTTTTGTTTTTGTTTTTGTTTCGCTTTATTGTGAGTTGTAATAAATGAATAGGGGATTTATACACCGTACCATACATACATACAATGTGGCACGCATATTCACATTGAACAAGTGTTCAATACAGTGTGATAGAGACAATGTTTTGTTGGATCTCTGTATGTATCGTAGTCGTGTATCGGTGTTATTTTCTTTAATAACAACTCGGCAACTGAAAATCTGAAAATATCTTGTGTTAGCGTATACAGTGATGGTTAAAAATTGAGCAGAACTCTCTTTTACATTTCTAAATTGTGTTTCAGTTTCATTACTCCAGGTTTTTCAGTTAATCTAGTGATTGATCCAATAACCCAGATTATAAAAAGAACATCTTCCGTGAAAACGTATTGGCTTTGTTGTAATGTACTCTTTGACATGCATTTGATGCTATCTGACATCCCATAATTTCAGCTGCTATGGTATTTAGATGTCTTCCCTTATAGGTTATTTGGAGGGTCTTTCTTTATATTTGCCTTCATTTGGATTTGAACAGCGGTTGTTCGAGTTTATAGCCTAAGTCGTCGTAGTCTAATAAGTAATGTCTTGGTTTATTAGACTTGAGGCCGCGGTTCAAACCCCACAGGTCAGACGTCTCCAGCAATACGGAATATGAAAAAATATTTTTCCGGCGACTTTCTCTTAGCAGGTTTCTGAGAGTAAATAAAATTGCTATGAAATGTTCCAGACGAAAATTTAACTGAAGATTCCGCCATTCTGGTATAAAATGAAATGTTGTGGTCTGAGGAACTAGGTTGCAACCCTGTTAAAGAGGTTGTAATGATCAATTGTGTATGTTATGTATTTATGTCAGAGATTATAGTCAAGCTTGTAGTCGTCGAAGTCGTAGCAGTCTATTATGAAGTATGTTGGCATATAAAAACAATTTCCATGAATCAAGCTCAACTCAGACATCTCGAACAAACGAAGTATGATGAAAATATTTCTTTTGCAAAATAATTTTGATAGCAAATAATAAAATTGCCATGAAAAGTTTCCTAAACCTTAAGTCCACAATTAACTGTAAGGCTCGCTCCCTTGTGCATAAAATTAACATACACACAACATGTTGTTATCCTGACGAAATGTTTGTAATGAACAATTAATGTATTTTAATGCGAGCTGCATTGTGCACGAATTGTTCCACTAGCATGTAACAATTTAATAATTTAAGTCTCTCATATCCTTAATAAAATCCCTCTATAGAATGAATGAAAATTGAATCTGAAATTTTGTCGAACGTCCAAGATGTGTCACTTGTGCTTACACCATTTTATATCGCCAGCTGTGGTTGCATTTATGATACAATCAATCTAACTACACACATCAGATAGTCTATAGAATAGCTACATAGGCAGACCTCTTACAACAAATTAGCGCTGGTGGTAGCTTTAATTTTCAAACTATCAGTTAAGATCGTAATCCAAAGATAGCAACTAACGATGGCTGAGACACCATGATGAGGCAACTTAAATGCTAGAATAGAAATATCTTTGTACCCTAACCAGCAGCTTCTTCTGAACCTCCACCACAGCGTGCAACAATACGTCACCTATTCATTACATTTCTAGCCGTATAAAAAACGTCGAGTCCCTTCGTCGTCCTTACCATATGAGACAGTTTTCTAGTCAGAATAATACCAAGATATCTAGCGACCATCGGCAACCTTATTTCAATCTCATTAAGTCTGGACACTTGTAGCAACGAGCCAGGTTTGTTCTCTGCTAGACGACAATTTGAAACTGCTGACGCCATGGTGAGTAGGAAGAAGCTTTTTCGTAATCGTCGTAATCGTAGTTACGAAGGCATATTTGTGGCAATCAAATTGTATTTCCTCAAAATGTTGTTTTCCATAATGAATGTGTTTACCCGACGCACTATCCTTCATTATGTGTCCGAGATACTGATTTCGTTAGACAAGTGAGATTAGGATAGGTCGAAATGGTAACTTTTATTACCAAGGCTCACTTGAGCACGCAATGCTGCCCGTTGTTCCGTTGGTTGATTGTTGGTTCATTGGAATGTTCCAGATGGCGTTCTCGAGTATTAAATTCATATGATGTTTCATTTAACCTCCAGACATTAGGACAATGAAAAGTGGTTTGCTAAACTGAAAAGGATAGAGGACACTGAGGTATTATGGCAACATGTTAGACAAAACGTGTATGAATGTTCAAAGTGGACAATGCGTAAGTCTACGATTGACGAAAAACAACAACGAATTGATGATTCTGTGCAGCTTTTAAAACCAAATTAATGGATGAAATATGGCTCCATCATTTCACATTAAAACGATTGTCATTTGCATAAACAGCAGAGGCTGGAAGTTATGGCATCAGTATTTTAGGACATCACGGCACGAACTCAACGAGTATCTAGATGAAAATATTTAAATAAGTTCCTGTATCTCTCCTTACACAAATTTCCGAAATTTGTTCTTCTTTAATTTGAGTAAGTTTTTGACAATTTACGACACGTTGAAGGTGGCATAGGAAAATAAGCAACATTTGTAGCCACATGAAAAGTCTCCTCCCCTTTCAATAAATTTAACACTTCCAAATACAAATCCTTATGATTGTGTGTGTAATATTTGCATTCGAAATTGAATTTCAAATTCTTTCCAAATTAATTAAAATTGCTTTCCCACTACTGTTCGAATGGAATGTCTGTTCCTATGGACGACAATAACTGGTGGGATAGCAGCGCTTACATTATTGTATTTATTTGTGGCCTGTTTATTGCGCATTCCACGTTCATTTCTTGTATGTTATTGAACAGCGATAACACAATCTTGGAAAGTTATTGGGTCAACAATCTAAAGTCATTTGAGAGAAAAAAAAAACGATGGCCACGTTTATTGCAACGTCAAGGACAGAAATTTGCTCATTAAGTAAGATGACCACCCATGGTTAATACAATAAATGAATGACAGTTAAAATAATTAAAAAGTAATGAGTGCAGCAAGCTTTGCTTGCAATTCTTTTCTCTTAGGTTGCCTATACCTGCAGAGAAGAATTTTTTTCATTCTCTTACTTCTTGTGCTCAAAACGTTGCTGTTTTGCTGGGAAAAAGTGTCACAACGTATGTATGTATGTATGTATGTTTCTGTGTGAATAGCAGATATTACATGATTGTTTCTCATACATGCATCTGTATTCCCTGCAAATGTTTTTGTTTCATGGTCTACTTATGCGCCACATACCTTTTACGCCAAACATTATGGCTTTAATCTGCTGGTTGTGCCATATTGAATATTTTTTCAACATTTTTCTTTCATTTCTTTTCACTTTTATTTTTCAGATATTTTTTCTTCTTTAGTTTTACTTTTTTTTTTGATGGCATATTTTTAATGTCATATTTCATTTTACATGAAATTTACACATGTCACAACAATTTTAGAATTTTTATAGCCTACCACCATACGCTAGCTAACGCAGAAAGTGCTGGTGGTGCTGGCGTATGGTAACTACAAATATATTGTGTTTGGTAACACCCAATAAAGAATTCATAACACTTACATAAAGTTAAGTGGTTTGATTTATTCAGAATAACTTACTATCAGTCAGGATTACAATCTAGTTTTTCACACCAGCCATGTTGTGTGTGATGATTTTTTATTCATGAGTATTGAGTCCAACAGCTTAAGGCCACGATTCTGGCTCATATTATCATCTTCATCGATTACATTCATAATATAATTCAGTCAGGACTACGACCCAGGTTCTCCCACCGCTCATGTTGTGTGTGTTCGTTTTATACAGGAGTGGTGGGACCTACAGTTTAAAGTCTATTCCGTGCAACATATTTCTAAGAAGCGTTTTTTATGGCAATTTTTATTAACCCTCAGAGTTTTTGCCAGAAATCTGCTGAGAAGAAGTCGCCAAAAGAAATATTTTCATTTAATGTTTTGTTCGAGTTATCTGAGCTGGGGATTGAATCACGAGCCGACGTCTTATAAACCAACACACTATCTACTAAACTATGGCAACTCTCAGCATATTTCTATTAAAACATCATTCAAGTCTTCACTGACTGATAACGATGTTATATGGGAGCTTTTCTTTCCTTAAACTACTTGAGTGTTTCTGAACTAATGGTCGCTAAAAGACGTCCACGGTTTCAAACAAGTATTGTGTGCTATAAGCCGGAGATCATTCGATCCAATGTGAACATTCTAGAGACGAAGAATTAGAAGGAATGGTTTGAAAGAGATAATGATAAAGATAAAGATACCAGATAAAGACTTAAGAGAGAATGTGTCTGCTAAATGGAGATGCACCAGCACTCCCAGTCGGCACCGTTCCATACATACATAATTGGCCCTTTCGTCAGGATTACGATTACACCACTTATGCTGTGTGTGTTAATTTTATACAAGAGTGGCATGAGCTGTTAACGTCGATCTCGAACTACAAATTTTTGCGAATGAACATTTTATTTGCTCTCCGAATTTTTGCCAGAAATCTGCTAAGAGGCTGTCGCCGAAGAAATATTTTCATATTTTCATTTTGATGTCTGACCGTGACCTTACGTCTAATAAGTCATCACGCTACTAGNAAAGATCGAATGTCCTGATAAAGTTTTCAAACTATTGTAGAGTACGTTGCCTAGGGTGTTTATTCCTATACTATCAAGATCTGGACAGTTACAAATGAAGTGTTTAGTCCAAGCTTCTTGTAAGTAATCTTACAATCTTATACCNTTACTTTACGTTGACCAAAAAACAAATTCTTCCTGTCTTTTTCGTGATTGCAATATCCTGTCCTATTTTGAAATAAGTTTCGTAATTAAATTTTTGTTTTTGGTTTTAAATGTTTACCGTTTTAATGTATTTATATATCCTAACGGAATTAGTATTCACCTTTTTTGCCACCATTATCTATCGGACAGCTCCATAATGTTATGTTTGCATATAATTTGTGGTTATTGTATCCGTTGGTTGTGGTGCTGATCCTGATGATGGCGCTAACAATTATTCCACTTTATAAGTACACAAATGAAGTAAAAACGTTTTAATGAAAATTGTAAATATTTGTTCAACCGTATTTTGTATGTATTTTAAAAGATGCCTGTGTGCGTTTGTATGTATGTATGTACATAATAATATTCTATTGGGCCTAATTGCATATGGTTAATGAACAATTTTGTTTTTGGTTTTAATTTAATAACTTATTTCTGTATGCCTATTGGCTGTCATTGGATCAAATAGAACATTTAGAAGTTTAATTATTTAAATTAATTTAATTATACGGCTGTTATGCAAAAAAATATTAAAATTGGTAGTATGCTAAACCCAGAATCGGTAGGATTGAAGCTATGTCTGCAATAGAGCTATCATTGCTTTTGGTTAGTATTGATAGAGACTTAAACCGTAATGGTGTACATAATTATTTAACTTAATAAGTAATGAAAACTTTTGCAAACTCATTTCAATATGATACAGAGATCAGCAATGAATCACTTCTTCGCTACTCATAAGTACTCATGAAATTTTGAGTATGAGTCAACAGTATAGAAATTTAACTACCTGATTCACTCGTGCTCACTATAAACATTGATTAATAAATACAAGTTGCAATGAACTATGAGTCAATGTTGACATCGAACTCATAACATTCGTAATATGTTTGATGCATACGCTTACTCATTTAGATTCATAAATTTGGAAAAAATACTTATAATACTCATAAATGATGCGAGTTGATTCTAATCAATTCATCAAAATGTACAGTCTTAGTTATTGTTGCATTTACAACAAAAAGAAAAAAGACACACAAGATCAAAAAAATACAGAGCAGCAAAACAGAGCAAACACACAACCTTCTAGTGAATATTGTAGTGTTCGTAGGCGATTCATACTTATTTGAGATTATTTTATATGTTGAGTAAAGTAAGCAGTAAAGAACATCATGCAGTGTTAAGTATGAGTATGATGAGTATTTTAAACTTTAAATATGAGTAGTATGAGTATGATATTAAAATAAGTATGAATGCGTATAAGTGTTAGACATTCATGAGTATGATTCGAATCCACTATGAAGAATAAATTGTCATTAGTCTAGTAGGTAGTGGTATTGACTTATTGATCTCAAATCCCAGGTCAGACATCTCGAACAAAACGATATATGAGAAATATTTCTTACGCAACTACCTCTCAACATATTTCCGAAAAATTCTGACAGTTTTTATGCCATTGAAAAAGTTTCTCAAAAATCTGTCGTTTTGGAGCCCAACATTAAGCTGTGGTCCGCCGCTCATGGTATAAAATTAATACACACACACAAGTATCACAAGAAGCTAGGTCGTAATCCTGACCAAAGGATCAATCAATTTGCATACAATATATTTATAATCCAGTGCTATAGAAAGTTTTGAAATAAATTTACTTAACTTGACTTTAATACGCCACCTCGTTTTAAGTATCAGTAAGAAATATTGTTTCAACAAATTACGAAAAATTCTAATCCTTGTTCATTTAAAAATAAAAACGAAACACACTGTTGAAAAAACGCTTTCAACACTTGGGAAAAATGTCCGCTTTATCTCCGGCATTGAAAGTACAAAACAAAACCATAACAAACAAATAATCGCATTATCGTATTTGTATAATATTTTCATTTTTCAATCACCCCCAAAAAAACGTTTGAAAACTCTGATATTTAAGCTTTTAATGTTTATGGGTCGGGGGAGAAACAAAAACGAAAACAACATGCAAACAAACCAAACTTAGCACATAAAAAAGCAATAGAAAAACAGAAAAAACATTAAAAGCAGCCTTAGAAGTTCAACCGTGAATTAATTTCTCATTACGAATCGATTGCTTTGTATTCAAACTTTATGCGTAAATTAAAAACAAAGCTAACTGGTACTTTTGTAAATTGTTGTTGTTTTGTTGTTGTATTGGCATAAATTAAATTCAAATTAAATTTTGTGTACCCATGAAGAAGCATACAAAAAAAACACAGAGACTGTATAGCCATCATACATACATCGTGGGGGTATCCTTAACCGATGATGTCTGTTTGCATGCCTTCACTCTTTTCGTCCGTTTCCATTAAATATGTTTTAAGCCCAGGTAGCCATCGACAGTACAACAATTGGAAATTTATTTACTCTAACGTTAGTAGCAGTAGTAGTTAGTGGTATACTAGGCAGACTAACGGTTACATGGAATCACATTTTAATGAGGGAAAATGGTTTGCATGAAAAAAAGTAAATTTTCATGTGCTACTCACGAAGGATTCGAAATTATTTCAGAAAAATTTCTTGAAAAATAAAAGTCGAGTATAATATTTACCTTAATTTCTATGGTTTAAATTAAACAGCAACAACAACAAAGGAACTTTAATTTCAATGTCCAACCCAACAAAAAGTGAAAATTGACTTTCTTAGTCCATATCAGAGAGTCAACAATGAGTACTCAAAGATGAGTAGATTCGAATCATACTCAAATTCCTGGTGCTTATATACGCATTCATACTATTTTAATATTCATATCATACTATACTCGTATTTAAAGTTTGAAATACTCGTCATACTGTACTTACACTACGGCATGCATGTTTCATATTTCAACTCGTCCATGCTCAACATATACGAATAATCTCAAATAAGTCCATGAATCACGTACGAACATTCGATTTCACGAGAAGGTTGTGGTGGTGTTGCTCTGTGTTGCTACTCATGTGTTTTTTGTTCGTGTGACTTTGTTTCTTCTTGTTTCGAGGGTCACTCGACATGCGAGGTTTATGATATTATAGGTATTTTTCTTAAAATTATAAATCTAAGGATGAGTAGGCGTATGGAATCAAACATTTCGAATGTTGAGATTTCGATGTGCAGCTTTGCAGCTGATACTCAGGCAATGCTTGTATTCTATGTAATCAAATAGTTATGGTGAGCACGATGAATGTCGAGAGTAGTTAAATTTCAATACTGGTTGACTCACTCGATACTCAAAATGTTTATGGAGTACATAGATGCTAAGCGAAAAAGTGAATTCAGACGCTGGATCTCTTGCGTCCACGTATAACAGTCCATGTCTAATACCATAGTGATGCATTTCTCCTGTTTTGAACATTCGGAACTCTTATAAGCAACTACGACTCCCATCACCTACTTATATCGCCGCAGTGTTCTCGTATGTTATATGTGGAAAAACAATTCTCCTACGTAACCGTCCTCGTCTCTCAGCAGCTTCTAGCAAAGTAACTTGGTGCCAAGAGTTTCCAACCAATGCGATTTTAGCCAGACGCAGTTCTATGCGCCCTGCTGATTCCGTAACATTGGTCACATAGAAGCCACGCCCACGGCAATATAGGAATTCATAACTGCATAAGGCACTGTATAAGCACACAGGCCCTAAGAAGGTGCTTCAAGGAGTGGTGATGGTGTACCATGCCTGATCAGTCTATTCGCTTTAAGCTACAGAAACGTCGACGTTCCAGAGCCTTCAATCTCAATATTTGTACAGTCTAACGGTCTTGAATTTGATTACGTTAAGACGCCACTAGGATATCAGAAAATATGCTAATAAACCTTTCTCAATAATTCTTACCACAACCTGAATGGTAACAAGTGGAGGCGCTTCAGGATCCGATAGTCTTATGGAGTAAGGCTATGTTAACGACTCTAGAAAATTACACCCCCCCCCCCTCTATCTATGAAATGAGCAGTGAATTTACATAGTTATTGTGTGGTGTCATGTAGTCATACTCCGTTGATAGTTCCAAATTCCATTTTAGAACTACGACTGCTTTTAGTTGTTTAAGCTCTTTAAATACAGGTCCAATGGAAAAAGACGTTAAATTTCTAATAATAAGAGAGACACAGCTTTGTATTTGTCGTATCAGTTTGTGATTAGACAGAGCTATTTCCCCTATGCCAGACATCCGTAGGTTAAACTTGGTCTGGTCATTACTGTATAAGCTGTACCAAATAAACTAACAGTGTTTTAGACGCCATTTTTTCTCTATACTTGTTGGCAAGCATAAAAGAGCTAATAAGGTCTTCCAGTGTATTACCCTGTTTCAGAACCCAGGGCAGCTTTTTATTTAGGATAAGCTCTAAGAAAGAGTACTTTTATTCTGTACCAAGCATGGAAAAAAGTTTAGACAAACAACCAAATACAAGTCCATAAAATCTTAGTGCATTCTTGTTTTAAAGGGTTAATGTTGTGATTTACATAGCTGTGTCGGCTTCTGGTGACGACGCTTGATTTTGTCCACATGAACTTGCTGTTAATGCTGTCTAGCACTGATAGATCGCATTGTTTTATGTCTAGAAATTGTGGTTCACCTATGGTCACCTATGTGGCTAAAACAATAGGGTGTGCCATCTATGGGTTTTAATTATAACCGTCGACTATTTCGAATCTGTGCAATACTTGTCATTCTATTCTGTTACAAAATTTGGTATATTATCTCAACTGAACGTAATGAAATCAATTTACGTTTAAGCAACGTTGAGATTTTTTGAGCCAACGATTTTGATGTCGATTTTACAAAAAAAAAAAAACATTATCTTTTCGAATGAAGCTCATTTTACATGGGTGGGTACGTTAATAAGCAAAATTGCCGTATTTGCAGCGTCAGAAAACCTACAAGTAAGCAACTATCGCCACCAACTAATGAATTTTCTTGTAGCCGCTCTTTTGGTATTGAGGTGAATGTATTTGCTGGTATAGTCCAACTTGCCACTCATTCTCATACCACATCAAACCTTTAATGGCCATTTAATTAGCCGAAATGGTGATGTCAATTAGCCGCAAAGAAGCTGCAATTTGACAGCGTTGAACTATTTTCTGTGTTATGCCGACAAAGCCAGAAATGGCCAAATGGATTGAAAACATTTGAAAACAAACATCGTGATGCCATTGTCGAGATAACACACCACATGCTTCAAGAAGTCCTCAAAAATTGCTCCGATCGAATGAGGTACAGTGTGGCTAGCGGCGGCAGCCATATGAATAAAATAATTTTCATTTCTAATCGGAACATTGTAATTCAAAATAAAAAAGAAAAATTTGGAAAAAATTTCAACCATTTCTGTTTCATTGTATTTTAAAATTTAAGCTTTTACATGCTTAACTTCAGCAGGACATATATTACTGAGGAGAAATTTAAGTCTCGATAGAAGAAATTTAATATTCTAGAAGAAAAAAAATTTGTATAAATTTTACAAAAAAAATGTTTTTGATTTTTTTATGTTGATGTGTGATTTATGATTTCAAAACTTATTTTTTTTGTCTGTTTAAATTACGATTTTTTTTTTTGTTTGTTTTCACCAATGATAATGTTAATAATGAAATAAATTTTAAGAAATATTATTTAAAGAATAAAGCAAATTATTTTCTCTTATTAGCAGTAATGACAGCAACAATTATCGTATCCAACCAGCTCCTTTGAATGCCATAAAAGCCCCACCAACATTTTATTGGTAAACTCAAGAGTGGCACTTGTTTTAATAATTGTCGGTTTATTTCGGCAAAAACGAATGAAATTATTTTGTGAGAACACTGCACTTAAAACATACATACAAATGCAAGTATAAAAACAAAAGTTTTCACAATTAATTTGTATGTGTTGGGGTGATGCTTTTAATTGTTAAAACTTTAACAGATTCCATCATAATGCACTCACAGACAGACAGACAGACACACACAGACATAAAGTGATATTTCAGGAAAATTTTTAATTAAATATTACGCAAATGTGGCAAAAAAAGAACTGTTGCACAGTGAGAAAAATGCTGCATAAATGAAAATAAAATAAGCTCGGAAGTGGCTCTTACCAAAAGTCTTTTATAATGAGGAGCTGGAAATTTATCCAACAAAGATAAAGAGTATTTTTCCTTCTATTCTTTGTCTGTACATACATACATACATAATTGGTCATCACAAGCCTTCAATCAGGAATATGACCTAGCTTCTCACACTACCACTTCTCTGATGAGGCTATTAAACTCCTAAAAGCTGGGAATGTACCCAATAAAGGCAGAAGGGAATTTTCTTCTTTTGTTCGCCTTACATACACACATACATACATAATTGTTCATTACAACCCTTCAATCATTATTATGACTTAGTTTCTCACACGACCTCTTCTCGAATGAGGCCCTTTAGACTCCTAAAAGCTGGAAATGTACCCAATAAAAACAGAGAGAAATTTTCTCCTTTTCTTCGTCTTTACATACATGCTTACATACATGCATGCATACATGATTGGTCATCACAACCCTTCAGTCAAAATTATGACCTAGCTTCTCACACCAGTTGTAATGTGTGCATTGTTTTCATACATGAGTGGCATCCGACTATTCAGGAATAAACTAAGGTTAGTAATCGTCCTTTCGGCACGATGATTGGTGAACACTTGTTCAGAATGAGGATCATTTCAAACTCCCAATATGTACAGAATAGTGAATCATTTGAAAACATTCTCAATGAATATGAGATATTAACACAACCTAGAATGGAAGACTTGGATTAACAACAGACGTAGCGAAATAGCGTCCACCTCACACTTTCCTATTTCGCATTCCAATTTTATTTGTACAATTTAAGTTGATGGTATGGGTACAGCGATTATCAATTCAATTTGATTTGAACAACAGATGCCGGAGAGGAAATTTTCCATGCCTGGAAGTTTGTTTATAGCGATACCCTAGGTACATTGAAGGCAATACAATACGTTTATTATGGCATCTCCACAAAACGACAATAAATAAGTTGCCAAAATTGAATTCATCTTTATGGCCATAAAGGAAATCAAAATTAAATCTTTAATTATTCATTCGTTGCTTTAATTACATAAACAAAAACCGTAAGTTTCTTAGAACCCAAACGGACCTTTAGCAAATTAAACCAACGTGCCGATGCCACCATACATTGTGTATGTGTTGTTAAACTTTAATGAGGAGCACAAAGAGCTTGTATTCTATTAAAGCATGACCTCAATTCAAAGGACATGAAAAATATTATTAATTAAATAGGTTTCGCCTCTCCTCTCTCTTTTAGTTTCTTCTTAACTGTTGCCATAATTTAATATTTTCCGTTTATTTTATTTTTTTTAGTTTTTTTTTTTTTTTGGCCAAAAACTGTATAATTTTGTTGGCCAACTTTTAATAGAATTTAGTTTTTGCCAGCACAATGAGCTGAATGTTGTAATTAAAACAAGTTGTTCTATTTGATATGAATGAATGTTAATAATAAAAAAAAAACTTTTTTTACTTTTTTATTTTTGTTGTTGTTGTGTTGTTGCCATAGAAATAAAAACTTTATTTATGAGTAGGAAAAATACTCGAAAAATTTACTGTTTTATTGCGAAAACACAATGTTTTTGTAGGCGCGAACTTTGTGTTTTTATGACCGTCCCCCCCTTCCCTCCCCAAATATAACACATTTATTATATCGTCGATTAAGTGACAAAACATGTGAACCACATGCTATGCGAGGAGAATAAATTTTGGAATCATAAACCAATTGAAATTTGCTGAAATAAAGTCATTTGTTAGCAAAATTATACCATATTGTGGTAAAAGTATTAGACATTTTCTACAACAACAACAAAAACAAAAATTGGTTTTTAATTAGAGTTTAGCACGCTAATGAAACTATTCGTCTTTTGAAGCAAATGAAACTTCTTCGTAGGAATCGAAATAGATTGGAGTGGCAGTTTTGATATCAAAAACTCACTTGAGCAAGCATAGCGGCCCGTTGTGATGCCATGGGTAAGTGTAGTCCCCAAATTCCACCGAACTCATAGAAGAAATTGTTCAACATTGGAGCTGCACTAGGAATCGAAGTGCTGGTCAGCCAATGCTTGTTTCATCGATGAAAAAAATGGTAAAAGGAAGGAGCCATATTTAGTGAATACGTCCGATGGGATAGCAGCTCCCAGTCTAATGCTTTAATAGTATACTGAACCCAGTTTGTTTTGTGTGCAGTTTCACTGCCATATTGCAAAATTATCTTGCCGCGTCCTATGGCCTATACTGCTAGTTTTTCGATTTATTGTGGGTAGTAGCCTGTATTAACAGTTTCACTATGTTAATACAGAGTGCTCGAGATACACCTCACCCTTCTGATCTCTTTAGACACCGAATATTGTCTTCCTACCAAAGCGATCTGGTTTTACAACCAAAGTTGCCATACATCCGCTTTAGATAGAGCCTTTGCAAGCTACAGAAGTCGCCGTAGTCCAGTAGGTAGTGTGTTAATTTATAGACATGAGGACACGGTTCAAACTCCAGTTCAGACATGTTCAACAGAATGAAATATGAAACAAATATTTCTTCGACGACTTCGACTCTGAGAATAAATAAAAATTGCCATGAAAAGTTTCTCAAAACTCTGTTGTTGGAATCGACTTTAAACAATAAGTACCGCCACGCATGTATAAAATTAACTCACATTACATAAAATGGTGTGACAAGCTAGATCGTAATCCTGACTGAAGGGTTGTAATGACCAATCTTGGATATAGGTATGTATGTATGTTACATCAACATGTTCCCGTGACTCCTTAATTTTGTGGTCTTTCAATATTTTCTCCTAAAGTCGCTGTAGTCTAGTAGGTAGTGTGTTGGCATTTTAGATGAGAGCCCGTGGTTCAACCTCTGATAACCTTAAATATCTTGAACATAACGGACTATGAAAATATATTACTTTCGGCGATTTTCTCTCAGCAGCCATCTGGCAAAAACTCTGAGAGCAGATAAAATTGCTGCAAAAGTTTCTCAAAAAATCGGTCGTAGGAAGTTTACTTAAAACTGTAGGTCTCACCACTTATAGATAAATTAGCACACTCAACATGGGTGGCATAAGAACGTTGGTTGTATTACTGACTAAAAAGGTTGTAATGACATATAAATAAGTAAGTAAGCAGCCAACAATTTTTAGATAGGGCAACTAGCCGCCGTGGTCTAGTGGATAGTTTGTTGGCTATTAGACGAAAGGCCAGGGTTCGAATAAGCCACAAACCAGAGCGGTCCTCATATCTAACATAATCCAACTTGACAAATGCGCGTAATCATGGAAAATATGACATGTTCAAATAAAATCGAATGGAAAAACTTTAGAATTAATTGTATACGTGAGTACATTACATTGCTTATTTTTGCATTTTATTTTGATCATAATTTTTGGAGTTTTTAATTAGAACAGTTACAAGTAAAGTTTTTCCAACAAAAAATTAAAACAAAACTCTACAATAAATTGAAGCAAATTTAACAGACTTTATAAAGAAACAAAAAGTGTACAAAGTGTAAACTTAAATTTTTTTAATTAACAATTCTCGTTAAAAAATAATAAAATTCAAAAAAAAAAAAGTTTCTTCTGTATATTCCTTGCTACTGGTAAAATAAATGCCAAACATTTCATAGGAAATTTAAAACGAAAATGAAAAGAACAAAAGTTAAGAATGAAAAGAAAATGGAATGGAAAAACATGTTTCTTTTACAAAAATTAAAAACGTTAAACATTAAAAGAGTATCATATTTAACAAGTTACTGAACAAGTGTTACATCTTCTTGGATGTTTCGTGTCTCATAAAATTCCCATCGTAATAGGAAGAAACAAGAAAGAAGGAAATAAAGATTGTTGCCAATTTGCCTTCGAAAATCCTTACTTTAAATAATATACTGTGATAGAAATATTGTGGAATGCAATTCTCCAATATATAATATATAGCGGCGCGGCTATATGTTGCATTCGATTAGATTAACTTTTGACAACTTTCTCTTTTGAAGGCTAGTTCACTACATACATAATGGCCATTACAACCCTTCAGTCAGGATTACAGCCTAGCTTCTCACACCACTTATGTTGTGTGTGTTAATTTTATACATGAATGGCGGGACCTACAGTTAAAGTCGACTCCGAACTACAGATTTTTGAAAAACTTTCACGCATTGTTATTACTCTTAGCGTTTTTACCAGAAATCTTGCTGGAGAGGAAGTCGCCGATATCATATCTTCGTTTAGATGTCTAACCTGAGATTGAACCTTGGGATTACATTAATAAGCCAACACGCAACCTACTAGACTGCGGCGACTCCCAACGTTGCTCAAGCGTAAATCGATCATTTGCATTTGAAATAATCGATGGTATAAACTTAAACGCATAGATGGCCCACACCAATATTTCCACGAAAAAAAATTCAATGATATATCAGAGACACTTTGTTTTATTTGCAAAAAAGAGAGAAGGCGCTTAATAATGGATCCAATATATTGTATGTTAAGCTCGATTATAAAATTATGAACAAAAATTCTGAATCTAAACCACATTCTAATAAACAACAATCACATAACGATACAAAAACAATTTCGGATATTATTACAAAAAAAAATAAAGAATAAAAATTAAAAACAAAATATAAAAACAACAAATATGTAGTAATACGAGTAAGAATAGTAAAAATTTATTAAAAAAAAAAAAGAAAAAACTAAGAGAATACCAGCCAACAAAGCTGTAGCAATAGATGGAGAGAACATAAGCAAACTGAATTCCTGGTTTTAAACAAATGCTTAAATATGCAACTAGACAGTTAGTCTGTCAGTCATTCATTCATTCTTTCATTCTTTTATGTAACCATTTGAACAGACACACAAATTTTTCTATTCATAAAAGAACATTGAACCGATTTTAACTATTCCCCTGTATGAACAATAAAGAAAGATTTTTATTCTACATTCTGTGTGTTCGAGTATGTATGTGTTTAGTTGTAGAAAATATTCATTCATTCATTCATTCTATTTATGAGGTTTTACAAAAGAATTCAGGCACCTTTGGAAAATGTTGTGGCGAATCATGCATACAGAATTATGAGAATTACTGTAGCACAGAATGAAGAAATTGTTGACCCGAATATAAAAGAAAATATGAAATAAAGAATGAATAGAATTCTTCAGAAAAAATAATTGCAATTATGCAGGACTTATGCTAGGCTGATAGAAGAACACAATTTCTTCGCATATTAATCTCACTAACGTGATCCTGTAGAGGTTCCATACTACTATTGCGACCATAAGATCCATTATATTGCTCTCAATTTCTATCCTACTATGTCTTTTAAAAGCTCTTTGCCCTGAAAACCTTCTGAATCCTGCTCTGTGTCAACAAGGACAATTTCTTGCCTAGTATCTGAATCCCAGCTAAAACATCTCTAAAAATCTGTGGCACCTTCCTCTCAGCAGATTTGTGGCAAAAACTCTGCGAATAAATAAAATTACCATGAAAAAGTTTCTCAATAAAGTCTGTCAATTCCAAGGTTTCTCTACACTAAACATACATGCAGACATAAGAAACCCATTACATGAGAAACTAGGTCGCAATCCTGACTGAAGTATTGTAATGACCGTATTGCCTTCTGAGATGCATGCATTAATGCTTTACAGGTTCTGACAATCCATTCTCATCATCACAGAATTCGCATATTACACTTCAACGCAATCCTGTTCTTTAACAAATATTTCTTTGGTCACAATTTATATTGTCTAAACGTCGATTAACTTAACTCGAACTATTCTTGAATACTCCACTTAATGATTCATGCCTTCTCCTGCTGTTATTACCGAACAAAAATTTAGAATATGGTTTCGAGGAAACTTTGCTGAGTTTATCCATTCAAACATCTCTAATTACTTCAGAGAAAGGTTACCTTCCCTTTCCCTCCCTCCCTTCCTCACAAGCTCATTTGTCCCCATCATATCAGGCAATCCCACACTACTTTTAAATTAACCTCGTTAGAGTCGAGAGCTTGAATGGCAAACCTCACTGCCAGATAGTATTGCGTGTCCGCTTTTTGTGCTTTCTGTTCCAGTTAAATTGAGCACTTTTCTTTGATGCCTTAAACTTCTGCTTTAAAAATACCCTCAAGTTTCTTCATGGTATCGAAATATTTCAGTCTGTGACTGCCTGCTTCCATAATTGTTCTCCTCTCCCTACTATGCCACATTGTGATTCCTTCCCTTAAACAGTAGACTGAAAACAGCTCCATTCACTTCTATTATTCAGTCACGTTGTGAAATATTTCGTAAAATTATCTTGTTTTGTCCATGGGACATTCATGGGGAGCTGCCAGGCACTCGATCACAGGTTCACTCAGATGTCTGCTATTGGTTGGTTTGTTTGGCTGCTCGATATCGGATTGATGGCTAATTTATATTCCTTTTAAGATTGTCTGCTATTGGTGTTTGTTTTTTAAGATTAATAGCTGCTCGATAGCAGACGATTGCTGATTTCTATTCCTTTTAAGATTGTCTGCTATTGGTTTGTTTGTTTTATAGATTAATGCTGCTCGATAGCTGATCGATGGTTGCTTGTTATTTTGTTAAGATTATCTACTATTGGTCGGTTTGTTCTGTAGATTAATGGCTGCTCGATAGCGGATCGATGGCTGATTTCTATTCCTTTTTAGATTGTCTGCTATTGGTTGGTTTGTTTTTTAGATTAATGGCTGCCTCGATAGCAGATCGATGGCCGATTTATATTCTTTTTTAAGTTTGTCTGCTATTGGCTGGTTTGTTTTTTAGATTAATGGCTGCTCGATAGCAGATCGATGGCCGATTTATATTCTTTTTAAGTTTGTCTGCTATTGTGTTGTTGTTTTTAGATTAATGGCTGCTCGATAGCAGATCGATGGCGATTTATATTCTTTTTAAGTTTGTCTGCTATTGGCTGGTTTGTTTTTTAGATTAATGGCTGCTCGATAGCGGATCGATGGCTGATTTATATTCTTTTTAAAGATTGTCTGCTATTGGTTCGTTTGTTTTTTAATTAATGGCTGCTCGATAGCGGATCGATGGCTGCTTTCTATTCTTGATACTACCGGCTGCCAATTTTTTAGATTTATGGCTTGAATCTGAATCTTGTGTAACTTCATTTGAACCGTTTTTAAATTTGTTCTGCCTAGCCAAACAATGTTGAATATAAGATCGTTAAAATGTCCGTAATGGCAATACAGTATGGAGTGGATTCGCATTGTACAATTTTCCATGACTTTGGCGTAAAGGTCTGACTCTGGGCGATGACTTGTTTTAGAGGAAAGCTATAGATTGTGATTTATTCGTATACCATTGCAACTTAAAAAAACCGAGCAAGAAAAAGGCTAAAGCAGTCAAATTACCGATATTGTCGGCCAGTTCACATTACCCCCACGTGAGATACTCTGCCTTGAACACTGGCGCAAAATATCCCATATGGCATGAGCTCAATGCCATGTAGCGCCGTCTGTTGATACAACATGTCGTTGTTGTCCAGATCATCCAATTCAGGCCCAGAAAATTACTAATTATCGACCTGAAGTGCTCGCCACTGATGGTGGCGATATGGCCAATGTTGTTCTCAAAGAAATATGGACTGATGACATCACCACTCCATAAATTTACACAAAGCAGTGACTCTTTCAGAATGTATTGATCGTCCCATTCATCCAAAAAAATTGGCCTCATTGCTGAAGATAATTTTTCGATTTCTCGTTACCCCAAATGAACAGCCATATTGATAAAATCAGTGAAATAATTAGCACGTTTTGTTCAATTATATATCCGATCATAGGGAAAACAGACTAAATAAATGACAACTATTTTGATGGATGTAGCTTCAATAAGATAATCGCTATCAATCGATAGTATTCGTATACACTAACTAAACATAGTCGATTTGCCAATGGATTTTACAATTCATTATGTATACACGGAGACAATGTGAATGGCCTTTTATGAGACTAAATTGTCTACTGTATTGCCAAAAAACGATATGAATTGTTATCGTTGTTTCCATTTTAAACAAAGTTTACTATTTAACGAGTAACTGGAACATAAACCCGACCTAATGTATGGTAAAATGGTTTTCAATTAAAAATTTTCATTACAAAAAGAAGAAGAAAATATCGACATCATCGTTATCGATTGTTTGAAACTTTCCAGTTAAATCATTAAGGTATTGTTTTAAAACATGTTCATTTGAAGCTTTTGTATTGAATACACCAACTTACAAGCCTCTTGAATACTGCTGCCGTAAAAACTTTCAACATTTGCACATCGGCCAAACGAGCAATGTTTTCTTGCATGTTCCACGGTAAATGTTAGATAATGCTGAACTCATATAATGGCAAAAGGTTAATAACCATGCCAAAAAAAAAAAGTTATCGAAGGGATAAGTTTACTTTGTGTGCATACACAGTATCGTATATAATCACCGGTGGGTGAAGTGAAAAGTTTACAAAAGTTTTAAAACAATTGCAAATGATTCGATTAAAACATTATGTTACCTTTGCAATTATATACATACGAACATATATACTTATTTATAGTTTTCTAAAAACTATCACAATGAAATTGTAATTCCAATTAAATTTTGCAGAGACACAGGCTTTCACATCATATGGAATGGCCTTTCAGTCATTTTATTTAAATTTCAATATTTTAGAGATTTATTTAAAAAACTTAAGTACTTTTAAAACATCCTACGCTCATTAGTTTACTCTAAAGTTACATTAAATAAATTTTTTTTTAAAACTATGTACACGGAAGTTTAACACAATCTATTCAATACATTGAGGCACAATAGAATAGGGAAACATGACGGGACCTACGGTGGCCGAAGAAAGTGGCCGAAGAAATATTTTCTCAGATTTCGTTTTGTTAGAGTATGCTGACCTGGATTTTGAACCGAGGCCTAATGTCTAATAAGCCAACACACTACCTACTAGACTACAGCAATGTCTCGATCGGATATGTGTTGTAAATAGTAATGAGATCACGTAAAGTGAAATATTTCCTAATTCGTCTTAAGAGACAAAGGCAGTTGAATGTTTCATTCGAAATAGGCTCCAGGGCCTATCACACTCAATTTCCATCAAAACATCATCTCTAATATTTATACCACCATCACAGATGACTTAATACTACCGCTACGCCTGTAACTCTTTTGCTTCTTATAATCGATTCTATTTACCATTTGAAGATTGGCTGTAGTTGGATGTGATTGGGTTCTTCATATTACACCTTTTTGCCTCAATCTCCAAAGGACTCGGTCTACTATTAAAAGAATATAAATATGGAATATGAATTTCCTAAGAGTAGATAGTAGGCTTAGAAGTTAGAGAAATAAGATCATTAAAGCAAGTAAGAAAATTCTTCCACTTTTTCGAAATGGTCTTTGACCATTTGAAGTTTCTAGTGGAACGACTAAGTCTGCCAATATCCATGCCTGACAGTTCGTTTAGATCGTCTATGTGGTCGATCTTGGTATGGTTTTAGATGGGTTGAGATGAGTGTCTCCCTAAAAAAAAACGTTGGATGGACAGGCTCATTGTGATAACACAGACTACCACTTTCTCCTCGTACTCAAAACCATTCGAAGTTTCTGCTGACGCAACTCAGACTGCCAATATCCATGCCTGACAGTTGGTTTAGACCACCTACGTGGCCGATCTTAGGATGATAGAGGCTTTGATGACTTTTTCTTCTCTGGCATATTGCTCTCATCTTGGTTGGATGGAATTTATTTAACACGACCTATAGATATCTTAACACAACGATCAGAGATATTTGCATTGCTGGTGCTATTTGATGTCAACTGTGTTGAAAAATGTTTTTTTTTTCATATCTTTGGCATACCCTTTTCTGAAATCATCAGATTTCCTGCATCGTCTCTGCAAGGAGGAAGTGTCTCAATCAATGTTTTCAAATTTGTTCTTAATCCTTAGGGCTTCATTTCGATTACTGATCATTTCGATCTCCTCACTCATCTGACTTTAAATTTCATTTTTTCTGTCAAATATTTCCCCTCTCCTTCGCTACAATTAACTGATTAACTGTGTGTGAATCTTGGGGTGTGGCTAAGTAATCCTATCATATCAGTAAGACTGCACTTCCTTCTGCTGAGACATAATTCAGGATATGTGCCCAATAGATGAACGACATTTTCATCCCGTTCTTTGTTTCTGCAACACTTACCATTTCGTCTGGCAATAACGACACAACAACAACGATGCTGAGTGTGTTCCTATGCAATTTAAACAGTCTTCCTTGAGAATTTTTTTCACTCCAAATATGGCAATTTTACTCAATCATTTAATCAGAAATGGCTTTCATCACTGGACATAATTCCTTGATTTAAATATTCATCCTCGGCCAATTATAAGTAAGCAACTATATGATCGTAAGGCTTTAATTCATTTATGAGCTGTATTTTAGAGGCAGAAAAGCAAAATTATTTGCTGACTAGACTAGTTGTGAAAACTTTTGGAAGAGATGTTGATAATAACTTAACAAATCTTCCTGTACAGAACCATAGTTATTGATATTTATAGTTCTAATGCAACTAGTCCGATGTAGACCTAACCGGACTAGGCGGTAAAATCTTGAATTCACCGTAGTCTTGTAGGTTGTTTTGGCTTACTAAAGGAGAAATCTAATCCAGACATATTTCTTCGGCGACTTTCTCTCAGTAGTCATCTGGCTAAAGCTCTGAGGGCAAACAAAGTCGACTTTACACTGTAGGTCCCAGCACAACTGTATAGAATTAACTCAAACAACATGGGTGGTATGAGAAGCTAGGTATTAATCCAGACTTAAGGGTTTGAAGAAGAAGACGACCACATTTACTTCAAGCTGAGTGTAAGTAAATATGGAAACAAAACCTATGTAACCACAGACCGCTTTTNNNAAATATTTGCTTAATAATAATAGAAACCAAAAATTCCAATTCACCTTTTGCACTCTCTCTCTCTGTCTCTCTCTGTCTCCCTCTCGAATCACATGAAAGGTGTTGTTTCATTAAAATTATAAACAAATATTAGCAGCAGCAGCCATATTATGGCTGAGATAAGCAACCTTAAGCAGTTCTATGGAATAAATTTTTCTTTGAAGAGAAAGAGAAAGAAAAAGAGAAAGCAAGCAATGAAGAGAAAACAACAGCACACAAATAACTGACCTTATATTAGTATGTGTTTTATAAGGATTTTTGAGAAAATTACCTCTTTTGTACAGCATTGCTGTGAGTGCAGCTGTTATTTGTTATCAGCATGTAAGGGTACTCACGAGTACGAGTAAAATGTGAAATGGCTTCCTCTTTTGATGTTAGTGAATAGAAATCAACACTTTTAAAATCGGAAAATGGAAAAGTGTTTACAGTTGTTGTATGGTTTTAATGTAAATACCATAAAAGGTAAACAAAAAGAAGGTGAGTAGAAGTAGAGTAGAAGTAGAGTGCATTAGATTACCTAAAAAAAAATACAACTCCTGTCAGCAAACCCTATGCTATTGCATGCTAGTACTTCTTACCTTTTTAGTTAATGTTGCTAAATACACGGACACCAATGCGTACATATACAGAATTGTTTACACAATTTTTGTCTGGGCTAGGTGCTTCCCTAACACTGTAACACCCTAACATTTAATAAAAACTCAAGCCTTCAAAGATATAGCTGCTGCTGGTCCTGCATAAACAATTTTATCGTATATTTCACTTGTTTTTTTTTTTTCACTTGGTACCCTTAAAGTTTGATTTAAAGTTGCTGACCCTTTGCTGTTGGTTTGATTCAGTGAGTGTTCAGAGTCAATGAATTATAATTTCCTAAAGGTATTTCAATGATTTTTTTTTTGTTGTAAGCAGGCAAAATAAACTTTCATTGCTTCCATACAGTACCATTAAGGTTTTATTATTGTGTAGTGGTTAGTTTTCTTCTTCTATACAAAACTGTATAATAAAACAAATATTTGCCCACCCTTTATGATCTAAGACAAGGAAAATTACAACAATTTGTTAGCATTGGGATTTTTACTAAAAACCGTAGATTAAATTTGTACAAAATATTTCATTTTTAGAAATTTATTTTATTTTAATAATTTATGCTCATTTTATAATTACTTTTAAATTAATTCCAAGGTTCATTTAAATATTTTAAGAAGTGTAAACACCATACAAAACAGTATAAATTAATATTTCTATACAAACTTACATACTAACTTGTAAAGTTTGTTTATATTATCTGTTAAGTTAGGTTAGGTTCGAAACTAATCGCATGGAGTTACTATCGTAGAATAGTGAAGTTAAATCATCTTAAAAACTTGTTTTCCAACAGTAACTTCTGTACTTTGACAGTTGAGAATGGCTATCTTGTTGAATTTACATCTGTCAAACCAAGTTCTCATTTATTCAATCTGTTTTACCAAATCAAACATACAAACATAATTGCTCATTACAACCGTTCAGTCAAGATTACAATCTAGCTTCTCACAACACGTATGTTGTGTGTGTTAATTTAATACATGGACAGAATTTTCAGAAACTTTTCATGACAATTTTATTT